>CACRXK020016303.1:0-11480 GCA_902702795.2 Paramuricea clavata | reverse complement strand
CTAGTTGTACTCAAGAGAATAGCTAAGGCTGAATTCAAAAGGACCAACTACTCAGAAAGAATAGACAGGTTGAAGAAAATTATAAAAAACTTAGGTTTCGATCCTAATGAGCCTGAGAAGGAGTTAGAAGTGAAGGAAGAAGAACGCAGGAAGGAAGAAGCTGCGAAGAAGGAGGAAGAGGACCGAAGAAAGGCAGCTGAGTTGGAACGCAAGAGGCTCGCAGAAGCTGCTGAAATAGAACGCAAAAAGAATGCAGAAGCTGAGATTAAAAGGCGACTAGAATCCTTGAAAGATGATAAGGAGAAAACAGAGTATTGGAGAAAAAAGCTTGAAGAATGGGAGAAGGAAAAGTCTAAACCTGAGGAACCAAAGAAGTCTCAACCTGAGAAACCTAAGAAGTCTCAACCTGAGAAACCTAAGAAGTCTCAACCTGAGGAACCTAAAAAGCCCAGAGGTAAAGAACCTAAAAAACCTGAATTCAAGGAACCTAAGAAGGTAGACATAGGTGAGAAGTCTGAGGAGCCCGCAGGTCCTGACACTGAATGGGTAGATAATACTTACAACGTTGAGAGTCTTCTGTTCCAAGTCGCAGAGGATAGTATCCCAGAAGACAATCAACCTATATTCAGTGGTGCCAGCACAGAAACAATGGTGAAGGATGTTAGAGAGGATCTAACGAGGTATGAAAGATTCAAATCATGGGTTGAAGATAACTTCGAAGTTGTGATTGCAGGTATTATAATATCAGTTGCTGCTCTCCTTACAGCTGTCATCATACAGACCAGGAAACTTTCCTCAAAAGCAGCAAACTTTTCAAATAAAGGTTCAAGTTCAGATTCACAACCAAGGCCACTCCCTAATGTAGCAAACAAACTGATTAAATTCATATCATCAAACTTATGGAAAATAGCAATAGTTGTAGGAATAGCCTTATACTTTTACCACTAAACATTACATATTGTATAAAGCATGAATACCACAGAAAGAGAACTCCAGCCTGGCTTCAGGAGAAGCCGTATGACATCCATAAAAGGACTTAGAACTAGAAGTGTTGTAACTTTCAATCCAACAACAATTAGCCCGGGAGAAGAGCTGTACATTAACATTCCTAAATTAAAGCCCGACTCTTGTTTAGTTCCAGGGTCACTTACACTCTTATTTGATTTTAAAAATTCAAATACAAAGAGCAGGTTCAATAATAACCTAGCTAAGTTGATTGCAAAACGTCTTCAGGTTAAAGTAGCAGGTGAAACAGCCTATGACTGTTCAGGAGAGAGTTTGTACGAAATTTATAAAGACCTATGGCTAACACAGGGTGATAGAAATAAGATGACAGAACAGGGCCTCGGAAGTGAAAACCTGAGAAAGCTGATATCAGGTGATGACTCAGGAGTAAAAGTAGGTGATGCAGGTAAAATAGCAGATGGACTTCTCCATAGTGTATACGGCTCCAAACTTAGAAAACCAATTGATAAGATTATCGCAGACCATGGACTCTACGTACCATTCTACATGAACAACAATCCTATGTACATATTCACACTCCCCGGATCAGATGAAATTATGACTGCTCAAGGAGGTGAAGCTAAGGGTAATTATAAACTGGATAATCTCGAGTTAGAATACGAGACCATTGAGAATGACGCCCTTGCAGGTGAAGTATCAAGGATGTACTCAACAGGTCGCTCACTGTCCTACAAACACGTCACTCTTATGCGTACAAGTAATTGGGACAAAGATCTTACCATTGTGAATGAAAACATAAATATTCCCAGAAAGAGCATGTCAGCAATTGTCCTTCTATTTACCAACAGAGTAAGAACTGATTCTGAAGAATATACTTACCGAAACATTGATAAAGTTAACCTTACCATTGAGGGTGTGCCTAATGCAGTTTTCTCCCAGGGACTTCCTAAAAGTAGGTTCTTTGAAGAGGCAAAACGATTCTTTTGTCCTATGTGTGAGAAATCCATGGCAGACGAATTTATGTCCATCAGCAGGTTCTTCAGCACCGGTTTCGCTTTAGTAGTAGATCTAAGGTCAACACAGGATGACACCACTGGAGGAGGTAGAAAGATTGTTAACACACAGTCTGGAGTACTTATGGAAATTAAAAAGAGAGCCACAACAGCTGACATCCAATGCAACATTTTTATTGTATCAGATGCTCTCCTTAACTTTGCTAGTAGAGATCTATCAAGTATTCAGTACTAATTAGTACTAACGGTAAAGCATAGAGATGAATCTAGAGCCACCATTTAATATGCTCATAGTAGGAATGACTGGAAGTGGTAAGACTCAGTTCTTACTTAACATGCTAGAAACAGAATACAATAAAGTTTTCGATTATATTGTTATTATATGTCCAACAATAGAATGGAATATGACTTACATTAACTGGGCTCATATTAGTGACCACGGAGTTATACAAATTCCATGTTCACAAGAAATGATCAATCTTATTCTCAAGGCAGTGTCCACCATATTTCGTGGAACCCAGGCTCTCATCATTGTGGATGACTGTGCTGCGAGTCAAGATGTAAAGAAAAGAGTCTCAGAACTGGTGCGCCTTGCATTCTCCGCAAGACATTACAACCTATCAGTTATTGTAATTACCCAACAACTGTCATCGGTAGCAAAACCATTCAGGGAGAACATTTCCAGGTTAGTTACATTTTACAACCCTAGTCGCAGAGATATGAAGGTTATAACAGATGATTACCTGAGTGGTGTCCCTCAGGAGACAATTACAGAGATTACAAAAATACTAAAAGATGAGAAGTTCACCGCACTAGACGTACTACTTATTCACCCTTACACACACACCATCAAACTAAACACCGCGTAGAATATAGAAGATGGGAAGCGAATCTGAAGAAGAAATATTTGAGGCTGTAAGAGAAGTAGAGGAGGCCGCAAAGGCGCCGCAAAGGAAGGCTAAGTCTACCGCAAGAAAAAATAAACCAACCACAGATAAGTCGCAAACCGAACACAAAAGGAATAAGCTTATCGAGCTATCTAAGGACGGTGTAATTGATAAGACCGCAGGTTTCATAAGAAAGTCAAACAAAGATGTTATAGATAGACTTTACAGTGAGTATGAGAGTCAGAGGATGTCATGCGCAAGTGACTTCTTATCAACACTTATTATCTCAAAGTTTGCTTCCATACCAGGAAGTTTTAATGCAGTGGAATCTTCTGAGAAGCTGTCAGAGGAACTACTTAGTGATAAGCTTTTAAAGGATGACGTATGTTATTTAACTAGAACGATATCCCCAAACATTCCATTCATTGGTCTTATATCAGGTGGATGCACAACAGCTAAGCACGTGGTAGCTCACAAGTGGAAGAAGAAGGAAAAGACTGAGGAAATATCTGAGGAAGCAAAACATATCGTATTACATAGTGAAGAAGAATGTCTCAACTCGGAGAGCCGTACGACTGGGGAAACACCTGGGAAGGAACTGAATTTGAAGACATAATTAATGAACTGATTGAGAAAACTAACGCTAGCAATGAGAGGCTGGATAAGATTCACCAGCAAATCTGAGTTATCTCACCAGCAAATCTGAATTATCTCACCAGTAGATTCGAGTTATCTCGACAGATATCTGACCAGTAGATTTAAGTTATCTTGCAAGTAAATTTGAAACATCTCACAAACAAATTCAAGTTATCTCACAAGTAGAATTTAAGATGTCTCATAAGACTAAACCCAGTTAAACCTAAGGTATCTTACAAGTAGAATGGAAGATAAACCTGAGCAAATCCAAGCACAAGTAACAAGTGAGAAGAAGAAGGACCCAAAGAGAGTAGCTGCAGGAAAACGATTAGCTGCGATCAGCAAAATAGCAAAGGAGAGGAAAAAGAAACTTGCGCAACCTAAGGAGCCATCAAGTAATAGTTTTATTACCTACATAGGAGTAGCCATTGCACTGGTATCTTTAGTGCTAGCATACAAGTCGCATCAGAGGGAAACCAGGGAACCGGAACCCAAGCACGCAAATGAGACTGTCGAGATAACTAGGAAAGCTGACGAGTCCAGGTTAGATTCACTTGAATGATGCATTAAACATAATATATATTATAACAGAATGAGTAAGGAATCAAAGATGACGATGGACGTGTACAACGCAGTGTTACTTACAGTAGGAGCAGTCGGTATTTCAATGGCATCGAAGAAACTATTAAAAGAACCGTTAGGAACCCCAGAGAATGTAAAAGGAATGGCAAAGTTAGCTGTCTCAGTTAGCCTTTCATCCCTACTAGTATCTTACTTGAAAGATAAGAAGTATCTACCGGATGATCCATTCAAAACCTAGGTAAAACTATATAATGGCGTCAGCAGTAGCAGGAGGACTCTTTAATGCATTTGCATTTGCTGGAGCAGGATACTTATTTAAGATGTTTGACAAGAACGGATGTGCTAAGGAAGCCCACAGACATAACATTGCAATGGAGAACCTAACAGCTGAAAGAGAGAAGTACCTTGAAGAAGTCACTGATAGGAGAAACAGACTTGCCAAACTGAAGTCAGAATTAGTTGAGGCAAATAGAGATATCAATGCAACAAACAAATCACTGGAACTCGTTAGAAGGATCAATGAGTTAACACGTAAGGCTATGCCAAGGAGACCGCAGTTAAGCAATCACTACAAACCTAGCTCCGAGATGGAAGAATATATGGCAATTTTTGGTTTAATTATAGGTGGGGTGGTTGGAGGGGCAGCTTATTTAATTTTATAAAATACGGTAATTTTCTTTTACCTATATAATATAGAGAAATGGATTGGCTTGCAATGGTAGACGTTGACGAAGTGGTGGCCTTAGGAAAAAGGGTGGACACCATAGAAGAACTGGAGGCCGCAGTTAAAAAATATGTGGAATGGCGTATAATAAGGAGGCGTAAAAACAAACCACAAAAACAAGCAGAAAATTTTAACACATATAGTATAGGGGATGGACTGGCTGACACTGGTAACACCTGATGAAATGGAACGAGTCGGTTATATAAAATAATAATCTGTTTTATTAAAATATAGTTTCTATTGATTTATATTCAATTATAAACAACTTGTATTGGGTGGCAAATTCAAGTGCGTCTCCCTTGGAAAGAGAGGGAAAATGGGTTAGCATTACCAACCATATTGCTGATATCCACGTACATCAAGGAAATAAAGTTTTTTTGAAATGCTGTCATGAAGGCATTGAAAGAAGATGGTTGAAAAGGGATAATAAGTAATACAATATAAGCTAAACATAGTGGGTCTTATTTATGTCTTATTTTCTTAATGACACTTAACAATTATTTAATGAGGTCGAGTAGGATATGAGGAAATCTTAAGGCCAAAGTTTGTTATCTGCCTAAGCCAAAGGCTAAGGCAGATAACATAAACAGAGGCCTTAATAATTCCTCATATCCTGTAAGAGCCGAATTCAATAATTTTTTAAATATTATTTATTGTTCTGTTATTTGTTTTATTGTTTATTATTCATATATTCCTGATCTTGACATAAGTCACATAAATTAGGGTCACATCATAGGGTGCTAGATCGTTTTTCAATATACCATGCATGAAGTCACATTAAACGTGAAATAATTGTTTCTATATTCCACGGTGGTGTCATAATTCCAAATTTCCGGGCAGCTATCAAGTGTACATGATGATTTCGCCTACAGCTTTTAGCCAATCAAAACTCTTGAATTCTTTCCAATAAATAATTAACAGTTATTCTACGAACTCAAGTCGAATATGAGCTGATAGCCGATGAGGCGCGTAGCGCCGAATCGGCTATCGCTCATATTTGACAAGAGTGAGTGGAATAACTGTTTTATTATATACACAAGGTCTGCATTCACAGATTTTGCTTTTCGGATAGTTTCAGTATTTTTCTATTTTGTTTATGTTTTCATCTTCGCTCTTTCGGTCGATTATTTTTTGAAAAATATATATTTTTAACCATTTTAAATACAAACCTGTAAACAATTTGTGGGAGTTTTTCATTGTGTTTTTAATTCTGTAAAGGCTATAAAAAGCGAACAACTTGCCATTTTTTTCATTCAATTTGATTCAATTCAATTTGAGCCGCCATTTTGTATTTCTCTACTAGCAGGATATGAGCTAATATCCTGGTAGTAGAGAACCAATCAGATTGCAGAATACCTCATATGCAGACCTTGTGTATATAATAATAAAAGTTATCGCATCTGGACACACTTCATTTCAATATAAATGCATTTTATCTGATGTAATAAATTACTTTTTATCCACATATATTTTAAGGATCAGCTACGCATAAGAAACTAATTGAAGTTGTTACTGTATTGATGTTTATAACTGTTACCCAAAAGTCTTTATTACTTCGATTAATATAATATGTCTGAATCTCAGCTTGTCAGTCTCGAGCCTAAAACATGGAGCCCAAAAACTCGACAACAACAATGACTCACGTGACATCAACGATGATGTCATCGCCACATCTCCCTCTCAATATAAAATTGTTTAACGGCATCATAGTGTTTATGCCTAACATATACCTAACATTTTTGTGTCCCAACGAAATTGTTTAACGGCATCATAGTGTTTATGCCTAACATATAACTATAAATAATGTGTGATAATTCTTAGTGTCTCTCGTAATCTTTATGCCAATCTGGCGAACGTCGCACTCGCGTAGTTCGACGAGGGATTGACTCTTCTTGTCCCGCGTCACTTTCTCTCGGCGTTTGACCTCCATTACTGCCAGAACTGCCTACCTGATTTTCATTTTCTGTTTCATGAGTTAAAGGGTTAGTTGGGGTGCTATGTTCCACGACTGGTAAACTTGGGGTGAGGTCCTTTTCTATCGGCTCGCTCGGTTCGATTTGGGAATCTTTCGCGTTGGGAGGTGGTGCCATCTCTTTGGTCGCACGTAGATGACGGCGATTACGGCGATATCGCCTTCCACAAACCTCGACTTCGAAAGATCGGTTTTCGAGCGCACGTACGCAGGTACCAAGCGACCAACGGTTATCGCCTGAAAGTTTCATTCTAATGGCGCATCCACTTTGTAGGGGCTCAAGCGGTTTACATTTCTTGTTATACAACCTTGCTTGTTTTGCTTTGCGGTTCTCTAATTCCTTCTTTGTTCCGTTTTGTTCCGGTGTTTTAAGAAGACTCTGATGTGTGGGAAGCAATGTACGAGTACGTCGACCCATTAATCTTTGCGCTGGTGAGGTTCCAATATTTTCAGTCGGGGTGTTCCTCCAATCTAGTAATGCTAATAGAGGATCTTCACCCCTGGCTTTTGCTTTCTTTAATAGGGATTTACAAGTTTTCACTGCATTTTCGGCACGTCCATTAGATTGAGGATAGTGTGGGCTCGATGTTTGGTGTTCAATTTGCCACTCTTTTGTAAACTGGGCAAATTACGCAGACGCAAACTGAGGGCCATTATCGGAGATTAGGGTGTCCGGAATTCCATTCCTCGCAAATTGGACCTTTGATGCAGTGATGACAGTTTTCGATGTAACTTTTGAGAACTCTTGAACTTCAAAGAACCCACTCCAGTAGTCAACAATGATAAGAAATTGCTGATGTCCCAATTGAAATAGGTCCTCTCCAACCACTGACCATGGTCGTTGTGGTAGGTCGTAGGACTTCAGTGGTTCACGACACTGCTCCGGCTGGTGTGTTTGGCATATAGAGCACTTTGAAACATAATCTTTCACCTCCGCATTCATTCGTGGCCAATATATCACTTCCCGTGCTCGCCGCAGACAACCCTCAATACCTATATGGGACTTGTGAATTTGTTGTAGCATTTCTTTTCTTAAGGATGAAGGCACGACGAGTCTTTCCCCAAAGAAGACTAATCCATTATCTTCAGTAAGTTCGCTTCGATTGTTATAGAATGGAATTAGTGCTGGTGGACATTGTTTCCGGTCTATTGCCTATCCTGTATTGATAGCGGTGATGAATTGTTGCATCACTGGGTCTGTTGATGTACATTGTTTAAACTGGTTTAACCTGTTCGGAGCTATTGACACACCTTCGCAGTGGTTAATTTCTTCTAATGCACGTACTTCGCTTATGTGATGTTCGGCAGACTCGGTTGTACTTCGGTATACCCGACTCAGAGTGTCTGAAATCCACATTAATGTTCCTTTCTTATAATGAATTTCTAGTGTGTAACTCTGTAGGGCCATTAACATTCTTTGCAATCTTTTAGGCGATTTGTGGATAGCCTTTGCGAAAACTGCTTTCAGTGGTTGATGATCTGATTCAATGTGTACAATCTCGCGACCAAGGATGTATTGATCAAATTTGTTGGTGGCCCAAACGATTGCCAATAATTCCTTTTCAATTTGGGCATACCTGGTTTCTGTCTCCGTCAGCGCTCTTAAGGCATACGAATTGGCTGGTCTTCTTGCAACAACACGACGCCAAGTCCGGTTTCACTGACGTCACACTGTATTGTTACTTCTTTATTGACGTCGTAATAAGCAAGTACTGGGGCTTTCGCAAGGTAGTCCTTTACTGTTTTAAATGCTTTTTCGTGTTGCTCTAGCCAACACCACTCAAAATCCTTGTCTTTGAGCTTTCGTAGTGGTTGAGTCATGTCCGATAACAATGGTAGGAATTTGGCGAGGTAGTTGACCATCCCTAGAAAACGCTTGACATCAGTTGGAGAAGGCATTTCAAGAATTGCTTCTACTTTGGCCGGATCTGGCTTTAGCCCATCGGGTGTGAGGAGATGCCCCATGAACGCCACTGATGATTGTGCTCGCTTTAGCTTGCTCTTGTTCAACTTTAAGTTCCATTCTCGACATTTTTCGAAAAACACCCGTTCATTCTTTTCTAAACTCGCATTGACCTCTTCTTCAGTATTCCCAAAACCAGCAATGAGAAAGTCGTCAATTACTTCGACACCGTCTAATCCTTCTACGAACTCGTGCATGCGACGCTGCCAAACCTCAGGAGCACTCGAAATTCCAAATGGCAATCTAGTCCACCGAAACCTACCAAAGGGAGTGTTAAATGTGGCCAGGTAACTTGAGTCTTCGTCGAGTTGTATTTGATGGAATCCATCTTTTTCATCGCAAACTGTAAACTTCTTTGCCCCTGTTAACCGGGTAGTGACTACTTCAACAGTGGGCAATTGATAATGTTCACGGCAGATTGCACGGTTAAGATCACGCGGATCTATGCAGATCCTGATTTTGTTTGGTTTTACTACAGCTAACATACTTGATACCCACTGTGTTGGTTTGGTTACTGGAACGATCACTTCACGTTCAACTAACTTATTCAGTTCTGATTTTATACGGGGACGCAGGGCCACTGGCACTCGTCGTGGCGGGTGGACTACAGGTTGCACTGTACTGTCAATCACAATCTTGTACGTGTCTGGTATTTTACCTAATGAACCATCAAAAACGTCCTTGTATTCACTTGCTGGATCTTTGGGGGGTTGGATACCAAGAGATAGGATGTCACAATGTCGCAGGTTTACAATACCCAAAGCTACGCTGGTATCTAGAGACAGAATTGGTCGATAGTCACCATCAATGATAGTGAACTTGATTAGTTGCTTTTTCCCCGCATGCCATACTGGAAGTGTGACCTTTCCAGTTATGTTGCGTCGCTCTCCAGTGTATGATACAATCTCTTTCTTGCAAGGTTTCAGTAATTTAAGCTCCGTATCTCCTGTGACCCTTACATATGTCTCAGTAGAAAGAATGTTGCACTGGGCCCCAGTGTCTATTTGAATCATAACAATGTTCTTATTCTTTTGTTTTTTAATGTGTAATTTTGTCACTGCTGCTTTAAAGCTTCTTTTCATTCTTGGAAACAGAGCTAATGACGTATGTGTCCTCTGAATCCGTGTCAGAGTCCTCTTGGACTAGGGACACGTTTTTGCTTCGACACACCTTTTCGAATATGGTTAAGCTTGTTACAGCTATGACATTTTTTTCCAAATGCCGGACAAATTCGTCTGCCATGATTTCTTCCGCAATTTCGAAAACTATTATGCTGTTGGCGCTGTTGGCCTCTGCCTCTTGTTTGACCTTGACCTTGGCCCTGCCCCTCTTGGGTGTATTTCGCATTGTAAATTTTGTGTCACCTTTATTTTCTTTAATTGTGTTTACAGACAAATCTCCGGTCATTAGCTTTACTTGTTGTTGTGTTTGTTCTGCGGCCTTAATTATTTCAACAGCTTTCTTCAGTGACAACCCATCTGTTCGCAGCAATCGCTCGCGAACTTTGTCATCTCTTATGCCCAATACTAGTCTATCTCTTAATATTTCATCGGGTGTAATTGACTCATGATCACAATTTCGAGCGATTGTTCTTAATTCGGTTAAATAAGTTGAAACATTCTCACCTTGTTCTTTTTTTCTGTTATTAAATCGATAGCGTTCATAAATAACTTGAGTTCTTGGTTCGCAATGCTCGTCAAATTTCTTTAGAACCTGGTCTATATTGTCTTCGCTTTCGCCTTCTGCCCACGTAAAAGTGTCGAATGTTTTGACGCCATCTTCACCTATTATACTTAGCAGGGTTGACACACGAACAACTCCGTCTTGCTTATAAACTCCTGTGGCAATTTCAAAACGTTTCCAAGCCTTTTTCCATGTTTTCCAACTTATCGCGATGTTGTCATCAAACACGAGTGGTTTCGGCGGCGGTATATTCGACGGTGGAACGTATATGCCTGTGGCGGCGGGCGCTTCTGGTTCTGCCATTGCTCGATGTATTTACTGTTTATTTGTTGATTGTACGGGTTCTTTTCCTGAAAAAAAACGCCTCGGTCGTGCAGTACGATCCCGCACCTGACACCATGTAACGATGTTTATAACTGTTACCCAAAAGTCTTTATTACTTCGATTAGTATAATATGTCTGAAGCTTTCTGATGATGCAGTCATTTTTGTTGTAATTGAATACAAACTTTCACATTTTCTTGCTGTAATACAATTAGGATAATTACTGATCACTCATTTTCTCGGTATTGGGTGTATTGGGAAAGTTTTTTGCTTGGGAACTTTTTGTGGTAATTGAGCATCTATGGTACTATGCATTGAACCACAGAAAATCTATTCCCCAGGAGGGTGCCACGAAATTGCTTTTCTTAATAGTGGAAAACCGGCTTATGTTTGATATGCAAAATTATCCTCATTATGACGTCACATTGCATAATAGTAGTATGCTAATATTAAACATTAATTAGTAGTATGCTAATATTAAACTTCAAGTTAGTAGTATGCTATTATTAAACTTCAAGTTATTAGTATGCTAATATTAAACTTCAAGTTAGTAGTATGCTAATATTAAACTTCAAGTTAGTAGTATGCTAGTATTAAACTTCAAGTTAGTAGTATGCTAATATTAAACTTCAAGTTAGTAGTATGCTAATATTAAACTTCAAGTTAGTAGTATGCTAATATTAAACTTCAAGTTAGTAGTATGCTAATATTAAACTTCAAGTTAGTAGTAT
>CACRXK020016302.1:0-11482 GCA_902702795.2 Paramuricea clavata | reverse complement strand
CACCACACCAACACAGAAAAAATTCATATTACTAGAACACATTGGTATTGAAGAAACTAGATACTGCTCTGAAATATCACTTACTCGAACCGTCCTGACCGCGTAGCTCAGTTGGAAGAGCATTGGGCTAGTATTCGAAAGGCCGTAGGTTCGAATCCCACTGTGGCCGGGCATATTTTTCAAGCTCGCCCGGTGTGGATATGCAATCAGAGTAACATCGCAAACATATTATTCACCTGAGTACACAACACCAACACAGAAAAAATTCATATTACTAGAACACATTGGTATTGAAGAAACTAGATACTGTTCCGAAATGTCACTTAGTGTCTTAGTCGAACCGTCCTGACCGCGTAGCTCAGTTGGAAGAGCATTGGGCTGGTATTCCAAAGGTCGTAGGTTCGAATCTCACCGTGGCCGGGCATATTTTTCAAGCTCGCCCGGTGTGGATATGCACTCAGAGTAACATCGCAAACATATTATTCACCTGAGTACACAACACCAACACAGAAAAAAAAATCATATTACCAGAACACATTGGTATTGAAGGAACTAGATACTGTTCCGAAATATCACTTACTCGAACCGTCCTGACCGCGTAGCTCAGTTGGAAGAGTATTGGGCTAGTTTTCCAAAGGTCGTAGGTTCGAATCCCACCGTGGCCGGGCATATTTTTCAAGCTCGCCCGGTGTGGATATGCACTCAGAGTAACATCGCAAACATATTATTCACTTGAGTACACAACACCAGCACAGAAAAAAAAAATTCATATTACTAGAACATATTGGTATTGAAGGAACTAGATACTGTTCCGAAATATCACTTACTCGAACCGTCCTGACCGTGTAGCTCAGTTGGAAGAGCATTGGGCTAGTATTCCAAAGGTCGTAGGTTCGAATCTCACCGTGGCCGGGCATATTTTTCAAGCTCGCCCGGTGTGGATATGCACTCAGAGTAACATCGCAAACATATTATTCACCTGAGTACACAACACCAACACAGAAAAAATTCATAATACTAGAACACATTGGTATTGAAGGAACTAGATACTGTTCCGAAATGTCACTTAGTCGAACCGTCCTGACCGCGTAGCTCAGTTGGAAGAGCATTGGGCTGGTATTCCAAAGGTCGTAGGTTCGAATCCCATCGTGGCCGGGCATATTTTTCAAGCTCGCCCGGTGTGGATATACACTCAGAGTAACACCACAAATATCGTATTCACCTGAGTACACTACACCAACACAGAAAAAATTCATATTACTAGAATACATTGGTATCGAAGGAACTAGATTCTGTTCCGAAATATCACTTACTCGAACCGTCCTGACCGCGTAGCTCAGTTGGAAGAGCATTGGGCTGGTATTCCAAAGGTCGTAGGTTCGAATCCCACTGTGGCCGGGCATATTTTTCAAGCTCGCCCGGTGTGGATATGCACTCAGAGTAACATCGCAAACATATTATTCACCTGAGTACACAACACCAACACAGAAAAAATTCATAATACTAGAACACATTGGTATTGAAGGAACTAGATACTGTTCCGAAATGTCACTTAGTCGAACCGTCCTGACCGCGTAGCTCAGTTGGAAGAGCATTGGGCTGGTATTCCAAAGTCGTAGGTTCGAATTCCACCGTGGCCGGGCGTATTTTTCAAGCTCGCCCGGTGTGGATATGCACTCAGAGTAACATCGCAAACATAATATCTTTGTAATTACCCCTGACCAAATCAAGGTTAGTGGAAATATAATATCTTATCTCAACGATCATTATTCTCAATTTTGAATAATCAAATCAGCTAAAGTAGCTTTGAACCATTACTTTGTTGAGACTTGAGACTTTGAAACAAGTGATCTCTTTCAGGCGTATTTGGTCTATTTTACTGGCTTAACCGCATTATGATTGGTTACATGTTTTGATGCCATCAAAGATATATTTCGATTGGCTGAAAGATAATTGGTCATGAGATGTGCACGTGTACGCTTTGCCAATACACAGATGACCTTTGATACAAATGACAGCTGTGGGTCTGTGAACCTTGTACCGCACGCAAAATATTCAAATCCGATTGTCATATAAATTAGACTAAATTTGTGGACAGCATTGCCCATTAACTTAAATTTATAATATATATAAATTAGCTACAAGTTAAAAGTTAAACAAACTAAGATACGTGATTTCTCAAAGTTCTCGGCTGAGAATTTTGTTAGAGGTCTTTCTTGCGTACAATGGGATCAATGTCTTTCTCATACTAATGTTGATAAGTCATTTTCTTATTTTTACAATCGTCTTAACAGTTGTGTTAATAAGCATGCACTTATAAAATTAGTTTCTAAGCGTAAATTAAAGCAATTTGTCAAACCATGGACAACAAAGGGAATAAGGTAATGGGAATAAGGTAATGGGAATAAGGGAATAATGTCTGGTAATGAAATTAAGTATAAACGTTACAGAAATACCATATCTAGTCTAACGAGATTGAGTAAGAAACAGTATTATTATGATTATTTCAATACTCATTTAACAGATATGAAAAAGACTTTGGGCAGGAATAAATCATTTCTCAACCGCAAGATTAAGAATAATAAGGAATCTCTGGAATTAAAGATCATAACAATAATAATGAAATTGTTCGGGATCGCTCATGTGTATCAAATGTTTTAAATGTGCATTTTGCTTCAATAGGTTCTCAATTGGCAAGTAATTTACCATCTATATAGGTAGACCATACACGTTTTCTTTATAAATTTCAGTCACCAAATACATCATTTTTCTTTGAGCCGATAGGTGAGGATGAGGTAAGAAAGGAAATCTTGAGTCTGGCTAATGGCAAATCTCTACTCTTGTCCTACTCAATTATTAAAATATGCTCATAATATCATCATTTAATTAATATGTCGATCTCAGTAGGAGTATATCCGTCTAAACTAAAAATGGCTCAAATCATACCAATATTTAAACATGGAGATAGTCTTGATGCAAATAATTATAGACCCATTTCTTTACTTTCTAATTTTAATAAAATATTTGAAAAATTGATGTGTAAAAGAATGGAAACATTTATTGATGCCAGTAATATATTGTGGTCTTCCCAATATGGCTTTCGTAAAGCACATTCAACTCAACATGCAGTACTTGATCTTCCTAATGTTATACAAACAACTATGGATAAAAGCTTATTTTTATGTGGGATATTTATAGATTTCAAAAAACATTTGATACTGTTGATCATTCCATCCTGCTTAGCAAACTAAATTATTATGGTTTTCGAGGTATCATAAACCAATGGTTCTCAACTTATTTACAAGGTAGAACCCAATCAACTGAAATCGGCTATCATGTTTCCAATAAAATGAAAGTTAGTCACGGTGTACCTCAAGGATCAGTTCTGGGTCCATTGTTGTTTTTACTTTATATATATGATATTCAGCCTTGTTCTGATAAATTTAGTTTTTATTTGTTAGCTGATGACACAAATCTGCTTTATGCCGATAAAAATCTTAAAAAGATTGAACAAATTGTAAATACTGAATTGCAAAATTTAAATATTTGGCTTGTTTCAAACAGATTGACTCTTAATGTGAAAAAGACAAATTTTGTCATATTTCGCCCTTATCAAAAGAAAATTTGCAATTTACCTAAATTAATTATATTTGATTATGATCAAAACAAAAATGTATCTTTAGAATATAAAGAGTATACCAAATTTCTTGGAATTTTAATTGATAGTAACTTATCATGGAAACATCATATAGATCATATTGCTAATAAAATTAGTAAAGTGGTCGGGACTATTGCCAAATTACGTCATTTCGTCCCATTAAATTAAACACTTTTTTAAGTATTTATAATTCTTTAATTTTACCGTATTTAACAACTTATGGTTTGACCGAGCGTGCAAGTCACATTTAAATAAAATTTTAATTCTTCAAAAGCGAAACCAATAAACTTGGGAAACAAAACTGTACAACAAGTCTCAAGTTATAAATTATTAGGTGCTTATCTCAGGGATGATCTGAAATAGATATACACATTGATTACATCTATATCGTCTTACGTATATTAATCCGTGTTGGTGTTAAGAAGAGAAGCGTTATTAAAGTTATAAATGTAACAATGATCCGCCCAATTTTGGAATAAAATATCCCTGTTTGGCAATCAATTCCGGATCATCTATCTCAGAAATATAATCTATTCGGAAATCAAAGGCTTTGTCTTTGAGAATAGTTTTTCCGGAAGCTGATTCATGCAACGACGCTCTTGAACTAGTTAAGCTAAATTTACCCTTTTTTTAAAGTCCAGAAAAAATTTTAACTCCCCCCCCCCCCCCCCTCCCTTCCGCTCGCCAACATTTTGTTGGAAAAATAGGGCCCACGAAATAAAAATTTGCCCCGAGGCGACGAATTTCTCTGATAGGCCCTGCTAGTTTCTTACATTCTTCTTTTCTTGTACTCAGTAGTTTAATGTTACTTTTCTGTAATGCTTCTTCATAAGATTAAGTGGGACACGCTATTTTTAAAGCTTATTTTTGCATCGACTCTATAAGGTCTGATAATGTATTTGGAAGAGCCAAAACTGGTGATGCATATCCCAATTGAGATCTTGTAACTGTACAATAAAGATGAACAATGTTTAATTAATTAAGGGTCAGACCAGGTTTCTTTAGTAGGCGTAAAGCATAAATCCGTGAATTCGCCTTCTTTAAAATTTTATCTACGTGTATATATATCCCATGAAAGATTGCTGGTCAACGACACACCTATAGTAGTTTTATTTAAAACTAGGCCACCGTTTGTTTTCTTCCACGTCGAGTATGAGCTTTTAATTCGCACACACTGTTCACGATTGCTAAGAAAATCTTTGATCCACTTCACTATCTCAGGATGTACACCGAGATTTTCCAGCTCGCATATTATGATATTATGATCAACATGCAAGATAGAATCCCTTTTTAAAGTCTGCAAAAAACAAACTAGCAGAGCAGGAACCGTTTTAAAGGGCAGACAAAATGATGTACAGGAGGTATGCTAGAGCGTGCATGAGTCGTAGATTTCCTTGGTAACGCAAACTGGTTCGTGTCTAATTTATATACTCTCAGGTTATTCCTCAGCCTATTCCTAGTCGTTCTGAAGCAAACGCGGATGTGGTATGAGACAGGGACCATGCAGTAAACTATATGCATGGAAGACTGCCTTCACTCTGTTACGTAATCAAAAAGTGAAGCCAAGGATGGCGGATTTTGAAGGCATTCTTGCGCGTCATTCTCAATCCCCTTTACGTGCCCGGCAAATATTTTTTATATTTTCATGGCGGGAAGTGATTGTTCCGCAACTCTCGGGTTGTGTTTTTCTTCATTTTAGAAGAGCAAAACAGGAAAATAAACTTCATTTATTTCATGTAAACCTGATTTTCTTCATCTAATCGATCTGTCTACTGCATTTTCCCACTGTATGTGTGAGTAAATCTGTATTTTTCGTTGCGCATTCAACACTACTACTTTTTTGAATAAACACTACTACTACTTTTTTGAATAAATCTGTGATTTTTATAAATTGGGAATTTTTTTTTTGCTTTGGTTGTTTCGCTTTTTTGTTTTTATGGTGCTTTTCAGTTTTCACACCATTATTCAGCTTATTTTAGTCCGTTTTCCTAATTCAAAACTGCTTTTTAACTGCAGTTTTCGAGGCAGTTTTTAGCCAATTTAATTCCATACATGTAAGAAAATGTTTTTTTTATTTTTATTTTTTATGTTATAAAATCGCTTTGATGATTGCCTTATAATTATATTGCCTTAATTTAATGAGTTATTTATGTGTGTGAAACCCTTGTCAATAGGGGCAATACAGATATTTTGAAAGATTGAGTGACATTTGTATTTTGTTTTGTCACTCTTTGTCACACAAAAACAACAATCTCGCGCTATTTTGCTTTCTGTTCACTCAAATATCGCATCTTTTAAATAAATAATAATTAAAATTTAGAACCGAACCCAAACAAAACAACAGAATTCAACTTTTCATTCAAATTTCATCTGTTTTTCCCCAGATTTTTACTCGAAAAGTAAAGAAAAATATAAACGTTTTTTTGACCGCGCACTTAAGGGGACTGAGAATGACGCGCAAGAATGCCTTCAATTTCCGCCATGTTTGGCTTCACTTTTTGAGCTTGAGTCAGCCTTCCATGTTATATAGTTCAGTGACAGGGACCTAGGTGTGACGTCACAGCTGAATGTGCACACCCAGGCATAAAACTTATAAAACACTTAAAGCAGCGTTCAGCGCGAGAGCCTGGGACTAGGCTGGTTACTCCTTATAAGTGACTTGTTTTTATTCTTTTATTAAAGAATAAAGAGTAAAAACAAATCTACTTTTAAAAGAAGAAAAAATTACTCCAAAAAATGGAGTAAAGGAACTAAGAAAGGAGTAAAAAAGAAATCGTTCTGTACCTTTTTTATTTACTTCACTTTTGGAGTCAATTTAACTCCTCAAAATTAACAGTGTATCTTTCGAAAAGCGTGGGGAATTACGTTATACGGAGCTGAAATTATGTCATGGAAGGCACAGTACAATACAAGCAAATGTAATGAATGCAATCAAAATGATTGTTTTTAAAATTAATTGCTTTTTCTTAAGGATCCTTATTTCTTGTACACGACTTTTAGTTGAATTTTGTAAACCAATGTTCTTCGATTCGGAGGATCCTTGCATGATAAATGCAATGAGAAGTAATAGCTATATTTGTGGTAGCCCCTGGAAAAGCGATTGTATAATATGCAGGTGAATAGACGTGCTTGAATTCGATGCTGAATCTAGTAATATTGTCCTCTGCCATAATTTGTGCATCGATTTTGTGGTTGTTAGTTATTTCGAAAGACGACTGAAGTTAATATTTATCAAGTTTATATGATTGTTTTTTATAAATCTAATTAAACTTTAGTTCCAAACTCATAAACCAGTTTAATTGTGGACATTTTATATCTGCCAAACGTTAGTCACTAAGATTGATATTGAGCGTTTTTGTACTAGCTAAGAAACTGCTCTTTAAATATAGTCTTCCTATATAATATAATAATATAATAGTATAATAATATAATATTATAATATTACATATGTGGACTAAGATCGATTATAATCAGGGGCGTAGGAACCTGGTGGCACGTCCCAATTTTTTCAAATGACTAAAAGTGCTCTTTTTTGTGATGAAAAGTGCCCTTTTTGTACAAGCTAATTGTGTCGCTGTAAATACTAAATTAATATCAAAGGTCTCCTTTTCGTTTGGAAATTTGATGACGTTCAACGTGCTCTTCTCTCTCTCGATGATAACAAAGCTGCTGGTCCAGACAAAATTCCGGCAAAGTTGCTTAGATGTTGTGCTCCATACATTTCTTCATCCCTTGCTGATCACTTCAATAGAAGCTTAACTTCCGGTAGTGTACCAGCGGAATGGAAAGTTTCTAATGTAATACCCATTCCTAAAGGTGGTCAAAAGAACGAAGTTTCAAATTATCGACCCATATCTTTACTTCCAATTGTATCAAAGGTGCCCGAGCGTTGCATATACGACCAAATGATCAACCATGTCTCAAGTGAACTGCATAACCTCCAATATGGATTTCTCAGGGGGAAGTCTACAACATCACAATTACTAAAGGTTCTATACGAGTTTGGTGAGTCACTCGACAAGAGAACCCAAACTGATGTCCTTTATCTCGATTTCGCAAAAGCGTTTGACAGGGTCGATCATCAGCTGCTTCTCAAGAAACTTAGTAATTTTGGAGTTTGCGGAAACTTGCTGAGCTGGTTTCAAAACTATCTATCAGATCGCCATCAAAAAGTTACCATTTTAGGAAAAACATCCCGATCAATACCCGTTCTATCAGGTGTTCCTCAGGGTTCTTGTATACGTGAATGATCTGCCCGAAAAGTCCACCACATCGTCTGTTGCTCTGTTCGCTGATGATACCAAGTGTTATCATGCCATAAGAACAACAGATGACGTAAAAGCTCTCCAATGTGATCTGGATGGAATCAGCCAATGGTGTCGGACGTGGCGCATGAACTTTAACGAAACTAAGTGTGGAGTTCTTAAGGTAACAAGGAATCTCAAACACGTGCAGTCATCTTACCATCCCAACAACGATAACTCAGCCAACTTAACGGTCATTTGTAAAAGGCTTGTTCAAAAAGATCTTGGCATTCTCATCACTGCAGATCTCAAATGGAACCAACAAGTCTCTGCTGTATGTGCGAAAGCAAACAGAATGCTTGGGTTCGTAAAAAGGTCCTCCATTAAGATGCATGATCCTCGTACACGTACCGCACTTTATAAAACGTTAGTACGAAGTCGTTTCGCGTACAGCTCCCAAGTCTGGTCCCCGCAGTCTGTGTCTTTAATCCTCGAAGTCGAGAAGATTCAAAGACGTGCAACGAGATTCATCCTATCACTGTCGTTTAGATCTGAAACTAGTTACCAGGAGAGACTATTGAAAACTGGCTTACTTCCTCTGTCTTACTGGCACGAGTATCTGGAATTGGTGTATCTCTTTAAGGCAATTAAATTGAATGACTCTCAGATTAGTATAGTATCAAACGCTTGTATCACCAAGCGCGCTACAACTAACAGTGTAACATTAAAACTTTCCAGAGTTAACACTTTAACTTTTCAGAACAGTTTTTATAATAGAGCTCCCAGAATATATAACTCCCTACCACCACATATTCGAGAAGCAAGTGTTACTGTCGGCCAATTCAAATCTTACCTGTTAACTTATTATGAAGCAATGACTAAAGAAATATATAACATTAATGCTCCACAAACATTTAAAAGTATATGTGTCAAGTGTCACTCGTGTCCTCCGTTGTCCAGTCTTGTGGATAAAATGTGTTGTAAATAATGTAATGTTGTTTTTTTTGTTTGTTCTTTATATATACATACTGTATATACATATTATTAGGGACCCTGTAAATGGAGCATTAAGCTCTGTAGGGTTAACCTGTCATTTATGACTAAGTTTGTAAAAAACAAAAAATTCGATGTTTTTTAAAAAAATCTGGTCAAAAACATGGAATTTCGGTATGGTATGACGGGAAACCCCCCTCCTTCGCCAACATTTCCAAGAAAAATTTTAGATGCCCTTTTCAATATCCAAAAGTGCCCCTGAAAGCTGGTGCCCGCCCCCAACCTTTTGGTGCTTCCTACGCCCCTGATTATAATGAAACCATTTTGAAACCGTTGGAGGGGGTAGCAGTGGTTGTAATGTCTCGATTTTCATCAATCAATCAATCAATCAACTTTATTTAACGAGGGTAAACACTGAACAGTATATCAACTGACTAACAAGTGGCCCTCTTATACTATAACTACATTACATACAATTAAAAATACTATATAACATGTAATCATGATAATACTATAAGTTCATAAGTTAAAAAGTCAAGATATTGTGAAAGAATCAATATCATTATACCTATGAAAAAAATAGTTAAAAATTTCATTCTTAAAAGTTTCTACAGATTTTTCGGAAGTTTTTATATGAGGAGGTATAGAGTTCCAAAGTTTACACGTGGAGACCTGGAAAGACTTTCCCCCTTCCATGACTCGGCTATAGCGTGGGCATACCAAGTTTCTTTGACTGTAACGGCCTGACGAATGGGTTTGTATGTCTGCATTTGAGGTTAGAATATCATTAATATATGATGGGCAATTTCCTTGAAACCGTTTGTAAGCTAAGACACATTTGTTCAACCTCACTTCGTCGTGAAAAGCAAGCCAATTTAGCTGCTTAAACAATGATACGCTGTTTGTTCTTGTACCGACATCCAAAATGATGCGGGCAGCACGTTTTTGCAATCGAAGAATTGTTTTCAAGTTTTCCACGGAGCAGTTAGCCCAAACTGTAGCACCATACATCATGACTTGCTTAAACATGGTGTTGTAGTACAGTTTACGTTGGTCTAAAGGAAGAAACCGTTTAATTTTCCGAAGAACGCCCAGTCGTTGTCCCAATTTCTTAGAAAGTTCTTCCACGTGTTTATCAAAAGTCAGTTCTTGATCGATAGTGACTCCTAAAAGTTTCTGGAAATGAACTTGTTCAATATCCTCGTTTTCAGACTGTAACGACAATATCTTTGTCGGCAACTTTTTGGCCAATCTCTTCCCGGTAACAAGCATAGATTTTGTCTTTTTGGCATTTATGATCATTTTGTTTGTTTTTGACCACCTTACAATGCCGTCCAAATCAAGCTGTAGTGCTGTTTCTATGGCTGTAGGTGCCAAATCCACTTCTGCGGAGTGACTAAGGGTAGTATCATCCGCATATATGTCGACCTCGGAGTGGAATACCTCTGACGGAAGATCGTTGATAAACAAAAGGAAGAAGATTGGACCCAAAATACTTCCTTGTGGCACACCGCATTTCACCTCTATTTTCGGAGAACGGGAACCATCAATATTTACATACTGCCAACGGTTTCTAAGATAGTCTTTTAAGAGGTTTAGCTCATCCCCCTGAATGCCATAATTATGTAACTTGTTAAGGAGCAGTTGATGGTCTATCAGATCGAAGGCTTTCTTATAGTCTACAAAAATTAGTCCAGTTACCTTGTTTTTATCCAGATCAAGTAGCAATTGGTCAATGAGTCTGATGAGTGCAGTTTCAGTCGAATGGTGTTTACGAAACCCGGATTGAAGTCGATAAAATAAGTTTCGTTGTTGCAGAAACCCATACATATGTTCACATATGTGCCTTTCCAGTAGCTTAGATAAAATGGGAAGCACTGATATAGGCCTGTAGTTAGACTTTTCATCTCGGTTTCCCTTCCCTTTATATATTGGGGTGACCTTAGCAACCTTCCATTTTGAGGGGAACGTTTGAGTGTTTATGCAACGATTCATCAGCTGGCTTAATGGTTCGGCTATAGCTGGTGCTGCTATTCTCATTATTTTGGCGCTAATGCCATCGTCTCCTGTGGATTTATGAACGGGGATGGATAGAAGTAACTCAATCACTCTTAATTTTGACATGGGGGGAATGCTGAATGTAGTATCGACATGGGGAATAGGATCTAGATTTGGTGTTTGTTCTATTTCTACGGGCGCTGAGGTGGACGCGAGGTTGTTTTGCGGGTCGACAAAGAAGCGATTAAATGTTTCAGCAATGGTCACTTTATCTTTTAAAGTCGTACTATATTCGGTCAAAAATTTGACACTTTCATTTTTTCCAGCATCATCATTTGTTAGATTTTTAATCAAGTTCCAAAGTTTACTGGGGTTTTGTTTATTTGCTCTGTTTTAAAATTTGTGCAAAACCATTTTTAATCCCCGAGCCGGCGGCGCGAAGCGCCGTGCGAGGGTACTAATTCCCCCCGGCTATTTACACCCGAGGAAACGAAAGCATTAGCGAAGTCTAAAGTTCATCAATGAGCGCGGGCGTCGGTCACCAACGATGGGTGGTCATCCTCACTGATCTCAAAAATATGGCGGACTG
>CACRXK020016301.1:0-11484 GCA_902702795.2 Paramuricea clavata | reverse complement strand
ACAGTGTTGTTGTTCAAAAGTACATTTTCCCATGAAATAGTTTTCATTATATCAGAAAATGATTGAATATTGCAATCATTGATAATTCTTTTATAAATAATTTCATTTGTTGGAATAGTATCATGTAGCATTTGTGATTTACGTACATGAATTATTGGTAAGTGATCAGAAATGTCAGAGAAAATTATTCCATTTATACTCGACTCTATGGAGTCAATATCATTGGTAAAAATATTATCAATAAGTGTTGCTGTATGTTGTGTGATTCTTGTTGGTTTTAGTATTAGCGGAATGTAAGATGATGTAAATAGTACCTCAAGAAATTTATTGGTATAATCACAAGATTCTGATTTTAGTAGATCGATGTTGAAATCACCCATTAAATAGCATATTTTGTTTTCTTTGTCAATTTTACTTAGCAATTGGTTAAATTTCGTTTCGAATAAATCAATATTACTGTTTGGTGGCCTGTATATTACACCTATTATCATATTTTTGCCAATAGTTGTTGCAATTTCAATGAACACAGATTCAATAATACTTTCGTCAGTTAAATTTAAATCAGTGCGTACTTTATACTCTATTTCGTTTATTATATAAATTCCTACACCGCCACCGTTTTTACTTTGTCTATTTACGTTTATAAAGTCATAATTTTCTAGTTTATAAAGATCCTTGTTATTATCATTTAACCATGTCTCAGTTAAGCCAATTATCTGAAAAGGTATGTTTAACGAATCTATTAATTGTTTGAAACCGTCAAACTTATTAGCTATACTTCTAGTGTTTAGATGTATTATTGAAAGGTTTATATTATTATTGCTTACTTTATTTAGTTGTTTATTGAAATCACTTGGTAGATAATACTCACAATCTATTTTAGACGAGTTTTCTAGATTTGTGTTGTTTTCAGATAACGCAATGTCACTACTTGCATCATAAGGGTTGAACTTTAGATTATTTAGCCTATCCATATCTTTTTCACTGACATTGTTTCCATTTAGAACAGTGAATTGATATTCTAAATCATCAAGCGTTTGAAATGGTAAAATATTATTTAGGCATTTTTGGCAAGTATCTAATGTGTTTCCTGTGATAGTGTTAAGTGATTTTACGCATGAAGTCACAGCATGAAACTGTTTGCGACATGTCAGACATTCAATTGATTTTTGTGTTTTTCCAATTATTTTGAGGCATGAAGAGCAATTTGTTTTTTGTTTATTTTTGACAGTAGCCATTTCAGATGTTTTAGTTAACTATATGCGAAGTCGTGAATAGTAGGTATCAAAAAGTATAAATATTATAGTATTTCAAGAGAGTGTCAAATTTCAATATCTGCTATTATATCTATTAAAAACTTGACCTTCAATAATGAGTTTATCTCGAACAATTTTTGCTCTTTTACCTTCTAATTTTGCTTTCTTTAGTTCGGGATATAAGGTTTTGTGGATGTTTTCAATTTCTTCGGGAAACTGCTCGGATATTCCTATTCTTGTTCCTCTCAGCTTTTTTGCATTGAGTCGCACAAATTCCCGGTCTTGATGATAATTGAATTTGACCACTATTGGTCTTGGCTTTCGATCTCCGTCTCTCTTTCTGCTAATTCTGTGTGATCGATCAATCTTAACTGTATTGCGTGCGTCGGCTATTCCTATCTTTGATTCCAATAGTTCGTGAATCATTTCAGTAGTATTTTCCTTTTCCGATTCAGGCATGTTAAAGAAAAGTAAATTGTCGCGCATTGATCTAGCTTGAATGTCAATTATTTTATCGCGCAATGTCTTATTATCGCGTTCTAAAATTTCAATTTTTTCCCTGGCTTGTGCTTGATTTTCTTTGCTGTATTCATTTTCCTTCTTTAAGTCCGCGATTTCAGCGTGCGCGTACTCTAAGGACTCTTTAATTTCAGCCATATTTATCTCCATATTGTTAAGCTTCGTTTCAATGCTGTCAAGCTTCTCCAGTTTCTTCATCATCATAGCGAACATATCGTGAATTTCACTCATTTCATTGCTTTGACCTTCTTGTTCTTCTGTTGTTTTTGACTCAGGCGTGTTAGATTTTTGATTCTTCGTTTTCACTGTTTTATTTGGCGTACATGGGTTCGAAATATTAGAATTTTGCGCAGAGTGCTTGGAGGCGTGTTGTCTTGTCGCCATCTTTGATGATATAGCTGTATGATTATTTAACTAAAAACGAAATTCTCTCTGATAACCAATTTGGCTTTCGAAAGTTTCATTCCACCGCTACGTCCCTTTTAGATTCAACAAATAGTTGGTATGTTAACATGGATCGAAAAATGTTTAACTTAGTAGTTTTTATAGATCTAAAAAAAGCATTTGACACCGTAGATCACGAAATTCTACTTGAGAAAATGCAAATTTACGGTATTAAGGATAAGGCACATTTGTTGCTGAGATCATATCTTACTGATCGCACCCAAAAATGCCGAGTAAATGGTGTTGTCTCGTCTGAACACAAAGTTAAGTGTGGTGTTCCTCAAGGCTCCATTTTAGGTCCTTTATTTTTCCTAATATATATAAATGATTTATCTGAAAGCCTAAATAGGACAAAGCCAAGACTTTTTGCAGATGACACAAACCTCACTGCTTCCGGTGGTACAATTGATGATGTTGTAAATGCAGTAAACTCTGATTTGGAAAACCTCAGAATGTGGTTAAACGCGAACAAACTGAGTCTAAACATTGCCAAAACTGAATTTATGCTCATAGGATCAAGATCTCTTGTGCATACTGTTTCAGATTCAAATTTAAACATAATGATTGAAAACAGACCAATTAAACAAGTGAAGGAATGCAAGACACTAGGAGTAATAGTTGATCAGCATCTCTCTTGGAAAAGTAACACTGAGAGTATCTGTAAGAAAATCACATCGGCCATTTCTGTTATTAGAAAACTAAAAGAATTTGTTGACCGTGAGACACTTGTTTCTATATTTAACGCAATTGTACAACCATACTTTACTTATTGTTGTGAAGTGTGGGACATTTTTGGTGAAACTCAATCACAACGATTACAAAAGCTTCAAAATAGATGCGCTCGAATTATTATGGACATGGGGAACAAAGTTAATGCCCAAATCGCATTAAATTCGTTAGGATGGGAGACACTAAAAGTACAAAGAACTAAAGCTAAGGCAAAATTAATGTTCAAAATCTTGAATATGTCTGGGCCTAAAAGCCTAACAGACCTTTTTACCTACAAGAATGAGAATACGCATTACTGTCTCCGTGACATTGAAACAACACTCGTTTTGCCACAGCCCCGCACAAATAGCATGAAAAAGAGTTTTATGTTTAATGGGGCAAAAATATGGAACTCAGTGCCTAAAGAAATCAGAGGAATTAGGTCCCAGTCTCTATTTGAAAGAAAAATTGCTGCTCATGTTTCTAAATAATATATTTATACATACATATATATATATATATCCTTTATTGTAAATAGTTATCTATATGTTTTGTTAGTTGTCTATATTGTCAATTTTGTCAATTGGAACAGTTAGATTATTTCTATTTTCTTTTATTTGATTCCATAAGAGTCATAACAACACTTATATATAATAACTTTTGAACACACGCCCTTCGTGGAAATCAATGTTTTTAATTGACGTAGTTAGCGTGTCAAAATAAAATAAAATAAATAAATAAATAAGCATGTAAACTCTTAAAATTTTATTTGGCAATATTTGGCGCTCTGAGCCCTTTTAACGAATTTTCAACTTGCTCCTTGGAAAAGGAACACGTTCCTTGCTTTTGTAATTAATTACGTTTTTCGTTACATTTCTAAAAACATAATTAATTAGAGGTTAAAATTACTTCAAATTTAACGACTACACAGTAACATGTTACAATTTTAACGAGTATTTACAGCCCTGTCTAAACCATTTAAACGAGTAAACTAAAGTCTACAGGAGGAATTTGTAAAAAAGAAGAGAAGCTAAACGAGTAAAGAGTGGGGACTAATTATTTGTTGTGGCAAAACATAAATAATCCGAACTGTTCACTTGCAGGTGCACCCATTACAGTGTAAACATGCCAAGTTTGACTAAATTTTATTAAGTTATCATCAAAGATATCAGACTTTCTTGACACGATCTCACGGTGACGTCACAACGTCAAAATATTTTAAAAAAGCGAGATAAATTGAATATGAATAAACTGTTACAGTCATTCTTCATCATTGAAGCTGTCTTTTTGAGCAAAACAAAACCTCTACAGAAAATTAAAGAATCAATCAATCAATATTACGTTCATTTCCACGCAGTGAAGGACATAATTTACAAAGGATATGCTTTCGCTACTGTTTTAATATTGTAGTTTACTTCTTTTGTTTTTACTTAATTTCCCCCCCCCCCTATCAATATAAAACGTAAACTTAAAAATAACACTGCTTGTTGTTTATAGACAGCCATATTCTATTTTATATATATACGAGCAGTGAGGCAGCTATAAATTTTATACAGTTGTTATTCAGTTGACAGCCATAGTTTTTCATTATAAAGTGCTGAACATTGCCATTAATTTTATTTCCCAGATTCCACTAACAAACATTTTAAAATGATTTATATATTCACAGGTATATAGATTTGCTTTGTAAATAATCTAAGAACTAAACTCATCTTTGTCAACTTGTTTTTATATTATTTTATGGTCTTTTATATCGTAACATGGTCTGAAACAGACTACCTGACTGTCGCCTGAACTACCGCAAAATAAGCTTTTTTTAAGAGTCTCGCGTGAGGCCCCACGGCAATAAACCACGCCAGTTTTTATATACAACATGTATCCATGCTATAGCA
This sequence comes from Paramuricea clavata, assembly GCA_902702795.2. Lineage (NCBI taxonomy): Eukaryota > Metazoa > Cnidaria > Anthozoa > Malacalcyonacea > Plexauridae > Paramuricea > Paramuricea clavata. Next base: position 6,665 of record CACRXK020016301.1, on the reverse strand, counting down.
TTCCGTGGACGAAATATAAAAAAATCACGATTATCGCACATAGTAAATTTACCTTTCAACTTATGTACTTTTGTTGTATTTACCTAGCTTTAATTCTATTAGTTTACATATGCAGAGAAAGCATTAAACAAAAATGAGAAATTATAAGACTTCAAAAGCTTACAGACTGCAGACATATTAAATATACATTCAGTAACAACACGCGAATTGCTATAAATAGCAACGTTATATACAGTCTAGTAATGATATGATGGATGATTTGTTGTGCTTTTGTTGTAAGTTGGCCTATCACTAAAATATATTGAAAATCCTTCTAAACGATTCTTAATAAAGTATACAAAGCATATACATTGATATCGAAACACAAAATTCAAAGTTTTGAACAATTTGAGCTTCGTGACTCTGGTATAGACGTATGGGCCTAATGATTTAATTGTGTTACATTCCACTGGAAATCACCGAAATGAGCTTTTTTAAAAGTCTCGTGTGAGGCTCCAAGGCAATAACCCAAGCTAGTTTTTATATATAACATGTACTCATGCTATACCATTCCGTGGATGAAATATAAACAAATTCACGATTATCGCACATAGTAAATTTCCCCTTCAAATCCAGTGACAAAATGCAATTCTCAAATTTGACTAAAAATAGCCAATTTCAACAACGTCTGTCAGGCCAGTTAAAGCCTCCTGGACCATTCGATATTGATAAAATTGTTCTTTAATACTAGAATTATAGTCATTATACCATCAAAACTCTCTACGGGCAGTTTTGAATCCGTCGCAAAGTGATGAAACAGACCATGGCAGCGGCTTTGTCTGCACTAATTATAGCCTCCTGGAGACAAATTCTTGATTTCTGATATTTGTACGTTTATCGGCCAAATATTGAAAATCTAACCCAAACACCATTTATAACTAGGTATTACCTTAATTTGAGCAAAATATGAACGAAATCTATTTTTCGTGTATTGCCGCAGAATTCAAATTTTGCTCGATTTTTACGGACAGTCGCTCTTAATAGTCAAGCACTGTCATCCATCACATTTTATGTTTAATATACTAGAATCCTAAAGGGAACTTATACACAATTCAATTTCTTAACAGTTAGGGAGGGACCATTATTTTTTTGGAGGGGGGATGGAAAATTCTTACAAAAATTGTTTGCAAAGACAAAAAAGTGCAAATAAATTATTTGCACACATAAAGAGAAGGGGAAAAAAAATTGCAAACTAATTAGATTATGCAACATCAACCAAGGTTTAATAACAATTAACAGAGCACTCACCAACCATACCCAGGGTCTTCACCCCAAAAGCGTTGGAATGGGAGACACTGGGCACATGTTGCAATCTACATATGGTTTCATTGTTGTTGTTTTAAAAATACAAATGGTCTTTGGTTTGTATTTAAAACAAAATTAACGTTGGAAATAAAACGAAAACATTTAAAAGACATCTTAAGATAAGTAAAATTTATTATAGTCTTAATGTTTGCACTATAATTTTAAAAAATATCGCTTTTAAACTGGTCTTTTGCGGCTTATTTATATGTTGTCTTTGTGTGTATAAACAGAACATTAAACAGTTGCGAGAAGATATATATTAAAATACTGGCTAAATCACCCTTTCTTTTTTTAGCAAAAAGAAAGCAATTAGATTAAATAATTAAACTGCAAGAGAGCTTGTTGAAAACACCTGGTACTGTAAACAGTATTTATTAAAGTTATATAAATTAGGAAGCCATGCAGTTTTATATTTATTATACAGCTTTTGTGCTACTGAAATGCCCTGATAACTGTAGTGATGACAGGTCTGTGTGTAAAGGAACACACAAATATTTCACACCACGTTGTAAATAGCTATGTAATCAGGAAAATTCAATTAGTAAAACATCAGGCAAACTTTATAATATCAACAGGTTACTGAATATAACCTTGCCCAGCCTGTTTAGTATTTTGTGAAAACAATATTTTACGAACGAGCGCAGCGAGTGGGTAAAATATTGTTTTTAACACGAGAATTAGATAAAAGTCATATATATCCAAGCCAACATGTAATGTTCTGTTTATTATATGGTACCAAGCAAAAAATTGTGAAATTTCACACTCAAAAGCAAATTGGAAAAAGTCACATATCGATATCTTCACTATTGAAGATATGGAAAATATCTTACTGTGTATTTTTTAGTATCTCACTCTCTACTATATAGAGAATATAAATACATGGGTGCACGAAAATGTCAGATTTATTTTGAGTGTTGAACATGATATCTTGCGCGAACGAGTGAGATATCATGTTCAACACAAGAAATAAATCCTGTATTTTTCTGTTTATTGTATAAAGGACAGTCTTTAAAGGCAGAATGCAGCACCCCACGTGACCGAGAATACCGCTGTTGATTGATTGATATGACAAGCGGCTCAGGTTACACGCAACTTAATATTCTATTACTATGGCGGCAAACGAAGAGTTTGGCTCTTTAAATTTACAAAACGAAAGAAGCTATATCGCCATGAGTTCATCGCCTGAAGACGAAATATCTGATTTAGATGAGTCTAGCGATGTAAGGCTGTATTTTTGGATATTAATGTAAAGAAGAAAAGTATCCAAATTGCTGTAAAATTCGGCTTAATTAATAATTATGTAACACTAAACACTGTTTACACGTATGGTCGCTCAACCGAGGATATTAAACTGTGGCTGTAAATCGCAATGTATGCGCAAGTTAAAGACCTCTACGAATGGAAAGGTGACTGGCTGTCATTGCAGAGGAAGCGCGTGCACTTGTGGTGCGAGGAGTAAACAATGTAAAAATATATAAAAGGTATGTACAGTATTCGAGTTGAAATATCAATGAGTTTCTCTGATTTTGCATATTTGCATTTGATTTGATTTTGACATGAGCAAGCTGCATATTTATACAGTGATGAATGCATACGCTATATCATGTATGATGCTTTAATCTTTATGAATAAACAATGATTCAAAGGGGTCGTACCATACCAAACAAGGTCTAGAAATATTGGTACATAATTTTTGTATGTGTGAACTCAAGTGCCTTTATATATAAATTAAAATATATCGTAACTGTTAGTTGTCTTTGTTACCTAGGAGATAATTGATGGTTTGGATAACCATGCAGATCCTTGTCAAAGTAGCAAAGGAGGGTTTTAAGTTCAGAGCATTAATAGTTTTAAAAAATTTGGTGGAGCAGCTACGGCATGATTCAGTGTAATAATTCGAGCAGTCAAATGCACCATTCTGTGTATGTGGATATTGCAGAGAGATGCCAACAGACAGAAAGAGGGTGTGCTACAAAGAAATACAAGAGTAGAACACTTGCACATTCCAAAACATTTGCTTGGACGCAGATAAATTGGCCACCTTCATAAAGTTTTGGCAGATACCTATGTGTTTACACAAACATATGACAATAGAGTGATGAGGCATGCAGCATATTGACAGTGTGTTAGTAGATACATAGCCATGCATGCCATGTGTGGAAAATTCGAAAAACATCCTTCACCTGATAGACATTATACCAGATATAGAGATATGCCTTGACCTAGAGGGTCAAGGGAGTGGGCAGTCAGGGTTTTATAGTAGAAAATTAAGCCCCGTTTACATGAGCAAATTTTTTTTGACAAATTTCATTTGATCAAATACATTTGATCAAAAGCTAGCATGCTGGCTTTTGTTCAAATGCATTTGTCACAATAAATTTGTCACAAATTTATCATCTACACGAGCAAAATATCTTTGACATATGAAATTTGTCAAATAAAATTTGCTCGTGTAAATGGGGCTTTATGGTTATTTTGTTTCTATGATATGGACAGAATTGCACAATTGTCCATTTTATCAATTATTGAATATAGCACAAATAAAATATGTACATTCACAAATAGAATTTGTATATATCTGCTCTCTTTATCCATAAATCTTTGCTTGTGGAGGCATAATTGTAGATGAAGTTTTATATAAGAATCCCAAAATATAACCCTTACTCCCACCCAGCCCATACACAACCCTCTGTGACGTCATTTGGGATCCTTATTTGAAATTTCACCCATAGTTTTTTTGACACAAACCCATATAATTATATAAAACACAGTAATTTCTCTGGAAGTATTTTAAAAACATCCTCAAAATTGTTTATTTGTATGTTTTGACTAATAAGCTGTAGTCATCTTCAAGAGAGATCATTCCAGAAAGACAACTTACTTATTAGTCGAATGTACAAATAAACAATTTAAACTGTTTACTGTTTTTCAGAGCAAGTAGTATGCACTGTATTTTTTTATCAAAGTACTCAGTAGTTCTGACAATACACCCTTTCAATAATTATGCCACACATATTTTTTTGGTCTTGGAGCCTCACTATCATTAGTAAATTATGCAAGCTGGTTGGCACATGATTCATGAGATCAAGGCTCCCAGGCCAAATGACATTATCAGAAGCCTGAAAAGGTTGTATATCTACTGTAATCTAAAATCTTGTGGTATGAGGTAGCAGGTAGACTGGCAATTGTTGGGGCTATTTTCGTTGGATCTTGATCAGATGTGGATGGTTTTACTTTCTTCAGAAACTCTTTGCTTGCCTCTTTCAACACATGAGCACTCAGAATGGGAATGTAGCTCAGTAATTCTTCTCAACAATCACTGGTTTCCATCTTTTAGCTCTCTTTATACTCCAACGACGACGGCTCCATACCAATATCCAAGGGGGCAAATATGATATCCTAAAGGGGGTTTAAATATATCCATGGGGTAACTTCAAAAAATCGCACCCAAGGGGCCCTAAATTTTTATATCCTAAGGGGATTATGAAGGGACCCCTCAATAGGGGGGGGAGGGGCTATATATTTAAATGGCCGAATACATATGAATTTATGAAGAATAAATCATATAAAAGTATAATTCAAGAGATAAAACAAGAAAAATATTCGAGATGAAATGGTAGCAAGGACTAGGAAAGCAAATACCGCCATGTGTTCTATGATGGGTATAGCTAATGGGGCCAATTATAGGCCCAATACAGTGACAATAGAAAATAGGAACATGCAGTAGTATTAAAATCTTGTATATAAACTATTATATATTCAGTTCACTGTATATATCATTCATAAATTTAAAACACATAGGCGAGTATTAAAAAGGCATACGTATGAGAGAAAAGTATAATTACCTGAATTAAAAAGTTGTGTTTTTAATTGCCTTCGAGTTGATGTAAAATTGTTGCTTGATGATGGCTTACTCGACTTGTCATTGGAGTTGATAAATTTCGCGTACATCCATCCACAGGTCATAGACATCATTGTATTCATTGTGCAAGGAAATGGTCTTCCAAATCGCACTTCGTACGTGCGTTCTCGTAGCCTTCCTCATGCTTGCGTTTCCTCCCAGAACCACGTCTTTTCCCACCGTGCGTACCACTTTCAGGCGATTGAAAAGATGGGCCAGGCTCAGTAGGACAACGAAAGTTATCGTCACTGTCAGTTTTAGAGCTTTCCATAGCATTGAACGCATGTAAAAATGTGAAAGTCGGCCAGCCGCGCCAATGATGTGTCAAATATACCGCTCGATGCTTCATCTGAATAGACGGGTATCAAATTACACTTCGCATACATAATAATTGTGATAATTCATAACATCCGGAGATCAATTTATTAGCCTTGATTTCGCACAAATATACATCATTATATAACTGATTTTAAACTCGTAAAACTTTCTTTACCCCTTAGTACTGTAGACTATATACGACGCCATTTTGATTTTTAAAACTTGATTTACAACATTAAGTTTTTCAAGTTTTTGAACGCAATGCATCGTGCAGTTAGGCGCTCTGCTAAAACGTAAATTATGTGAATATTTGTTCGCCGATTGCCTCCAGTGCCACAGTTACATCGGCGGTAGGCCGGGAAAATTGACTTGAGTTCAACTTTGCCGGTATTTCGGCGGCAAGTAGAGGCATAATGATACAGTCGCAGGCATATGTGAACCAGGCTTTATGCACCAATATATATGCTCATAGTCTCCCGAAAATACGTCATTGCATGTAATTTTCCAGAGACTTATAAGTTTATATGCACTTCTAAATTATGTTATGCACTTCTAAATTATGTTATGCGGTTCTAAATTATGTTATGCGGTTCTAAATTATGTTATGCACTTCTAAATTATGTTATGCGGTTCTAAATTATGTTATGCACTTCTAAATTATGTTATGCGGTTCTAAATTATGTTATGCGGTTCTAAATTATGTTATGCGGTTCTAAATTATGTTATGCGGTTCTAAATTATGTTATGCACTTCTAAATTATGTTATGCGGTTCTAAATTATGTTATGCACTTCTAAATTATGTTATGCGGTTCTAAATTATGTTATGCACTTCTAAATTATGTTATGCGGTTCTAAATTATGTTATGCACTTCTAAATTATGTTATGCGGTTCTAAATTATGTTATGCGGTTCTAAATTATGTTATGCGGTTCTAAATTATGTTCTGCGGTTCTAAATTATGTTCTGCGGTTCTAAATTATGTTATGCACTTCTAAATTATGTTATGGAAGAACTCAATTTCGATTCGAACATGTGTAATCGAAATTGAGTTCTTCCATAATATAATTTAAAAGCGAATATTGACATGAATAACGCTTCATA
>CACRXK020016300.1:0-11485 GCA_902702795.2 Paramuricea clavata | reverse complement strand
TTAACCAATAAGTATACGTCATAGGGCAGCAGCTCAGGCCATGCTTAACTAGGACTCTGAAACAACTGAGTTGACCACCGAAGGTGCGAGCCTCTAGAGGGGTCTGGAGGCATGCCCCCCCCAGAAAATTTTGGATTTTTTGAGGCTCAGATAAGCTATTTCCAGCATTTTGAGGAGTTTTCCAACAAGAAATTAACCTTACACTGGTCCCTGAAAATCAAACCAGCTGATCTTCTCGGACTGGTCAAATCGATCCCTGTAACCATGCTGTTTTGCAACATTTTTTTCCCCACCAAATACTGGGGCAGGATATTTTTTCCCCAGTTTGTTAGTGCAGGTATTTTTTTTTGGTTCAGAATAGCCTTGCAGGAAATTTTTTTTCAAAATCCCCCCCCCCCTCAAAAGTTAAATGATCGGCCCCTAATGAGAAGTTACTAGGCTAATTATATACCTGAGGCGAAAAGGATCGATATCTGGCTTGATAGCGACCAAGTTCCACATTCAGCCTGTGAACTAGTAAAATGAACAGACAACTAATATTAAAGTATATATGCTTTAAAGATTTAAAGATAAAATCAATGATACAATATAATTTATATATATACATGTTCCTATCAGAAGATCTGTACCATGTGAGGGTGCCATCAGAAAATCACTATACGTACGTCATTATATTAAATGGAGCGGGCGATTCCGATCATATTACTCGGGTAATTCGATCATATCACCCGAGTCATATATGTGTCAAATTATAGGGTTCTCATGTATGTGTGTATTGACAAGATAGCCAGATTAAGTAAATAGTCAACAAGCGTTGTTATTAAATGCAAACAGAAACTGATAGTATAAGATTGTATCAAAAACATTTTTCACAAACATGTGTCAGTTTGTGAAGGAGATATAAACATTCCCACGCACACACACACTGGTATTTGACGCCCTTGCAAGGTCATACTAATAAGATACTTATAGGCACATGTGAAATATTGCACGTGTACAAAAAGGTTGTATGTTGGTGCGCGGTATTGTTATAGCCTACGTCACCAAATATTACTCTGGCGTTTTCTGTTTGTAATTCAGCATTAATCGTAAAACTAAGTTCATATGCTAATAGTTCGAAAGTTTTCCTACAACATAATGTTAAATTAGTTGAGTTTTGAACATTTCTAAGTATTGTATGAGCAAGCAAGCATATAACTGACTTGAAAGTGCGACAACGCCTTAAATAAACAGATGTAGAGAGCTGGGACGAGGGTTCAACAGTACACCCTTGAACGCTGATTGGTTCGTTCAACATCATCCCACCTTTCAGTCACATGTACAAAGTTTCCCTCGACTGTAAGCATAATATTAAAAGGAGCTACCCAGCCCAATTCTAGTTAGTGGTCGTAGACCGAGTGAAAGACTACAGAAACTCAAACAACACAAGATTCGACCAACTGAGAAATAAGAAACATACGAAGAAGCAGAAGAGAATATTATTAGAACATTATCAAACTTTAGTATAGGGCCTACTATCTTATTATCTTATGTTATAACGATTCCGTTCCTCCGAATCCGATTGAATTGATGAATAAATATTCAGCAGTTTTTATCTGTATAAAACCCGGTGTTTGCGGGTTTTACATATAAGCTTATAATTAAAGCTTACCAGAATCTTTCAAAAAGCTATTTTCCTGTCTTAGCTCTTCAATCTGTATTTGTAACAGACCAATTGAAGTACCTGTGAAAGAAAGAAATGTACATCAATTTGACTGCTAGCAGCAGAACCATTGATCAGGAGATTAATTTAATACACTATCTCGACTTGTGAAACTCGTTAATACAGTAATTAATGATGAAAACACAAAAGAAATCATGAGCGTGAAGGAGTTTCTATATATGTTACAAAATCATGCTAATTTACAAAAACTTTAAGTTCAATTATAATTTATTTTAACTTGTTCACGAATACGAATACACACTCGAGAATTTCATCTACAAAACTCTTCAAGTTTTATTTAAATTTCAATCCCAAGTTTTATTCAAAGTTCATTCCAGTTTTATCATCAGATCAGTAAACAGGATATACCATTGTTCCGTTTATCAGTTAATCTCTCCCGTTCCTTATACGTAACATCCTTTATACGTAACATCGGCAAAAAATAAGCACCTGCACGAGTTCGCTCAAATAGTGTTTTGGCAAGTAGCCTAAGTCATTCCTTAACATACCGGAGCTCGACGTATCGACATTTTTCGTAAGCGATTCGTTTAATTTCTTCAAAGTTGTATTTTCTTCATTTAAAGATTGACTGAGAGTTTCCAAAGCTGACTTTTCTCGATCAAGAGTTTTAACTTGAAGATAAAGTTTGCGACACGCTTCTTTCGCCATTGTCGTTGACATTTGTTGTAATGTTGACGTCTGTGAGTTATCAACGCCTTGGTTATCTTGGACAGACGCAGGGATCTCGTTCTACAAAAGATGAAACTACGTGAATTAGGAAATAAATGCTTGCAGTACCCTATGTATATTTTCCTTCGTATATAAACAAGGAAGAAAAGAAGAGTATTAATTACAATTTGAAAATGAAAATATAAGTTAACGTTTCTTATAATTATGGCCTTTCCTTTGACTCCTAGCGACGTAACTTAGCGTTTGCCTGGGGTAAATAAAAATCATGATGGGAAAGTAGAAGTTGCTTCTTGCTAATTGCTACACAGAACTGTAAAGTAGGCGTGCAATTAAAGAGAACCAGAATACATTCGATCATGCAATAATGCAAACCAAAAATCATTATATTGTCATTAGTGATTCCACAAATAACACCTAAAAATGCCATTCATTTCACAGATCCATTCCTGAAATTCGCCATACTTTTGAGATCAGTGGGAGGTGCCATGCAGGGCCACCCAGAGGGGGGAGGGGCAATAAGGGCAATTGGCCAAGCGAACAAGGATAAGTAAAATATGCAGAGAAACCACAGTTAAATACTCTCCCATAATGGAGGAATTGCTATTCTAGGGACTCTAGATTTCAAACGTTCCTCGGGGAAAAATGCCCCGGACCTCGCAGAACTATTTAAGCACAAAATACGCATTGAAAATGTTATATGACCATTCAGAACCGAAGGTGATGATCTTGCTAATTGTCCTAAAATCTGGAAAAGAGCCCATTTGCCCCAGGATCCAATTTTCTCTGTGCGGCCATGGTAGCCAGTCCGTGCACCCACGAAACATAGTGACGCGCCCGCGATTATTGATGAACTTTAAGGTTTCCTGATGCATTTCCTTTCCTAGCTTTCCCGGTGTAAATAGCCAAGCGGAATTAGTATCCTCGCCCGTGTGTACAGTCTTTGCGAGTTTCATTGAAACCCTCCGCTGTAGTGGGAGGAAGAATTACGAAACTTTTTTTAAACAGGTTGACTTCAAATCAAGACTGACATTCGAAATTTAAAGGACATTGGCAATTAAAAATTAGTTTAGTTCATATGAAAGAACTCTTAAAACTATTATAAACCCCATTATAGATTGTTTATATCTTGCTTAGTTATCAACATATTTCGAATAAAAAAAGCGAGTTGTTCGCCATCTTGGATTATTGAGGACACGCATCTTACGTCAAGAGAGGGGTCATGCTAATTTTTATCTTGAGAGTAAGCGATCAATATGGGTCCAAAACTTCGTTTCTGGTTGCTGTCTGAAATTTAGAAATGATTAAAAACATTTGAAACAAGTTTGGATTGTTACTCGGTCATTTGTACTTGTTTTATATGGTTAACCCAACTCCTGACATTATCAAAACCATAGTTAATGAGGTCAAGAATTAGTCCAAGATGGCAGACACTCATTAATTTCGGTCTAAATATTTCGAGAACTAAACAAGATATGACAAATCGGAGACTCTATAACCAAGGTAACGTATTTTCAAGCGTGTATTACCTTTCTATTACTCTTCCTACTTCGCTTCTTTGGTCCTTTATTTTCTTCATATCTTTCTGAATGTCTGCTATGCGCATCAGAGATTACGTGATTCGTTATTCTACCATCCTTACTTTTTACTTCAGGATTGTCAGTTTCTGATGGTGTTATCCTCTGATTTTCCTGGATAAATAAAAAGTGGAAAAAACCCAGCTGCAACATGTCAGTTGTAATGGGATTGGATAGTGACTAGTTTCTATAAACAGCTTTAAAACATTACTAACTTCTTACATCGATCATCTATTCTACGCAATGATGCATTCCGTATGTTAAAGTAGGCCAATAAAATACTGTACCTGTCTATTTCCTTGAGAATCAGCAGGGGTCTCGGAAACAAATGTATTTTCTCTTGAGATATTACCATCTCTTAAATCTGCATTTCCAAACGCATAGGATCCTTGAACTGACAATGCACGTAGTTTGTTAGCAACTTCGACTTGTTGTCGTACTAACTGTGCACTCTGGGAAAACTGTTTCTGGCGTTTTTGCCGTTGTTGGGCAGGTAAATGTTGCTGTTTTTGCTGCTGCTGTTGTTGTACTAATTGTTGTTCTTCTTCGACATGTTTTTGTTTACTCTGCTTTTTGCTGTGTTTTTGTTTTTGTCCTTCCTGGTCGTGAGATTCTGTTATCAATTCCCGATTCGTCGCCGATTGAGCAAGCGTATGCCATTTCTCTTTATACGAATGAATACTTTCTGTGCTTATACCTTTACCGATCGGCGTTTTTCGTTCACCAATTGGCGGTACATCTGGCAAATGACTTGCAAGATCAGAAGCGGAGGCACCCAAGGGTATTTCATCCCTTTTTGAATATAGTGATGGTGACCTCCCTTCACTGTAGTTATCTAGATTAGTTTCGTTAAATTGTTCTCGCTCAAACTGGGAAGGATTGTTAAAGTTTCTTTGGGTTGGGTGGACAATGCTGTGAGTTGTGCTATCGTGTGTATCTTCATTTGACTGAAGAAACTCATTTGGCAAATTGGTTTCAAGGTCTGCGGGGTATTGTTCTTCCATAATATCATCAGTAAAGTCAGCACTAGCCATTATCATATTGTCATTTATATCAGTCTTAGTGACAGGTTCTTCTTTCACCTCCTCTGGAATATTTCTTGGTGAATACCTGGTTAATGAACGGTAATGAACCTATTAGTAGTTACTTTTGAGGGAATCAAATTTTACTTTTTACGAGGGATAGACACTTAATTGCAAGGTTGTAATCGGTAGATATCTGAACTAGGGGTGCACCGGAACTCGGTTCCGGCCGATTAGTTCCGGCCGAAACCCGGAATTTTTAGAGTTCCGGTTCCGGCCGGAACTAATAAAAAATGCAAGGCTAGAACCGGAACTCTCTCGTTTTCAGAGAGGTAGAATATCAAACGTTTTTGTGTCTAACAAATGTTCAAAGTAGGACGAAATTCGGACTACACAAGGAAAATGTACACTATTAACACTTCATTATGACGTTTAACGTTTGTCAATCTTTTTATTCTAATATTTGCGAGCTCTCTCCTAGATGACCTGAAGTGTCTGCCTGTCCGGCAGCAGACAAAGTAACATATGATTATATAGGGCTTAATAAATCAGTTCCGGCCGGAACTTTTTCCCAGTTCCGGCCGGTTCCGGTTCCGCTTCCGGCCAGAACTTTAAAATTCAATTGGTTCCGGTATGCCCGTAATCTGAACCTTGTTTTACGTAAACTCTTGTTGCACACGTTTGGGAGGGTTTTTTCATTCGGTTTCGCGGATTTAATTAATAATAAAATGACACTGTCGACGTTCTCGATGTTCGAAACGAAAGTGAAGGATTGACTGAAGTCCTAAAATATGTTAGCATATGCGTCGGAGGTGTATAGAGCTTTTCAAGCAATTTGATTGGTTGATCAGTTCCGGATATCCTTGCACTATTCAAGGACTGCCGGTCCATTATTATTTTCTAATGAATAAAAATGATAAAATTAACAAACACGTGTAAATACTGCTTTGTTTACAAATTGCAACTGATATTCGCGAAAGCTGCAATACATATTGTTTTAAAAATATTTTCTTTGTTTTTTGGTCATTTTTTGTTGTTGTGATATACGCTAAAACAATTATATGCACATCAGTGTCAGTGAACAGTGCAAGGATATTCATCTCAACGCTTCGCGTCTCGGTGAACATCCTTGCACTTACTCACCCCCCACTTCAGTGAATAATTGTTAAATATTTGAATGAAAGATGACTAAAAAAAAGCATCCAAAAATAAAACGAAACGAAAGAAAAACAAACAAAAAATAAGAAGCAAAACTAAAACAAATAATTATACACATTTTTATACATTAGGAAATAAACACAAATGTGGTGTTTTCGCCCGAATTCAGAAATTTGGTTTGTAATTTGTCCTCAACTTCGGCGGGACTTTTGTCGTTCAAGAGATTTTTTTCGTTACGGGCTAATTATATTTTGTTAGATCCTTACTTCTTTGACTTATCTTTGGCACTCCTTTTTTTACTGTTTCGTTTCTTAGGATACGTTTTTGAATCAGATTGATTAACAGCTGTGCTTGAGTCTTCATCTTCGGAACCCATACCACTAACACTTGTTATGTCATCCTCACTGCCGGAAGTGCTACTGGAGTGATTTTCTTCTTCCTAGATGCAAAAATAAAGTTTACTGTAAATCAAGGTTTTGCAAGGCAAGTTCAGACAAAGGTAATATTATGCAAGGAATGTCGATGTGAATGACATGAATATATACTACATAAAAAATTAATAGTAATAGTTTAGTGCAGAAAATTATAGTAACAGCGGAAAAACTTTTGAATCAACTGTCATGTAAACCTTTTAATAAGTATTTCCGAACTATGAACGATGAGTGAAACACGAGAAATAATGCGTACAATGTGATCTTACCCAGACTAAAACTGATTGCCGTTAAAAAGGATTTCTCTACCACGGTGCATTAACCTATATGTAACATTCTCCCCCCTCTCAGTTCCACAGAATGACACTTTTTTATCTTTCAGGTCTGCCTTAAGACAATTTTCGGATCTGCGATACTGTCCGTTAGAAAAAACTGGACTTAGCTGGGAAAATGGTATAAAAACTGAGCTATTGGACGTCAATGACTGACACCTTGGCTTCACTTTTCTCATGGGCCGAATGACGGAAGTTCTTACTCCAGATATATATGAGCTCACTGGACAAGAACAGTTTGCACTGGAAAAAAACAGTGAAATCCATACTGCACTGCAATTGCATACTTGCAATTGCACCACTACATATCCATACAAATCCATACAAATCCATACTATTTCAATACTATAGCCATAGTATGGAAATATTAATTATTATGGATAACCAAAATCCATTCTATTTCCAATGAAGGTCCATACAAATTCCATTCTATGAGCTTCTATGGATTTTCAAAAAAATTTTCCAGTGTTGTACGCCAAACAAACCAATCGTCTGCTGCTAATGTCCTCATATGTACCTGTGGTTTTCGTTTCTTGTTGACCTTCGAGTATATTGCTTCCACTGGGGGCGTTCTTGCCACATTCGTACTGTTATCATTGTCGCCACTTTGACTCTTCCGTCTACGAAGTATAGTTTCATCCACTACTGCATAATGTCCATCGGATTCATAATCCTCACAATCGTCCAGTGCTTCGTTTGAAGTACCAGCGTTTTCATTAATGTCTTCTCTCGAGCCTTCTGCCACGACAACTGCTTGAGCTAGATTGCCAATACTTCCCAAAGCTGTAGATAATGCTGAAAGATTCTTTTTCCTTCGTGGCCATGTTTCAGAGAAACTCTGTGCTGTACTGGGAACGGCTGCAAATATGGCGCCAGGTACTAGGCAAGCACCGATACGAGACTAAATGATTCAAAGAGAAAAAACCGTTGGAATACAATTGGAATATAATTTGCAACATATAATTTACTGAATATGATTATTCATTCATTGGCAGTTTTAAGCAATCCCAAATGTGGCCTATTACGGGAACCACTGAGTATTTTAATCAAATATAAAACAATGGTAACTCCGAAAATAAACATTTTAATATTCTAGCTTTTGTAAATAAAATATAGATTCTGAAAGTATACATGCGAGTTTGAGTTGGGTTATAGTTTCTTCGTGAGGATACATTTCTAAAATAGACTTGATCAATATATGTTGAAAGTGTTCGCATGATGTGATGTGGTTAAAACTTCAGATTTATTGTCCAGTGAGTGTTCTTAATTGATTCTGCAGTAGAAACAACGATCTGTCTTACCGATGTACCTATTATGTAGAAACAACGATCTGTCTTACCGATGTACCTATTATCCCGCGATAATTGGCCAAATATAACAGGCGAGCTAGTGAGTGTACAAACCTAGGCAAAAATATTTATTTGGCACACTTTACACATCAATAGTGCTGAATTTGACACCCACTGCAATATCTACCCCCTAGCTCCATATAAGGTTGTGCGTAGTGTGTTAGATTCACAAGCTGTTACGCAACATTACAAGGAGAAAGGGACTGGGATAGGTAAGGGGGCTGAACATGAAATTGTGAATATATGGGTATATACTGTATGCACAGTACATGTAAATAGGAAATCTGGTGCAGGCGGGGGGGGGGGCACCCCCTCCATCAACTCTTCTTCACGTCTGTTCGAATGATTATTGCTGATAATTACAATTATATTTTATATACACTCAGTTAATTAAATGTTTTCCGAACAATTTTTGCACACGTTCAACACTACAGGTGATCATCTGAATCATATGTAGTACAACATTTCCTAATGCTGGCAATAGCAGCTTTCTGGCGACCAGTAGTGTATGGGTAGATATTTATTGTAAAATATATATCTGCTAGCAATTGGCAACTGTGTATATATTATGTGAATACAATGCAATCGACCAGCTGATCAATGCTAAACTGGCTGGCAGGGTATGAGCAGTGCCAGTCAGCTCCATATATATATCTGGAGCAAGAAGTTTTAATGCAGTCATTCGATCGAAACAGCATGTACTGACCACTCTGTTGGCTTGGGGATAATGAATTGCTAAAAGCACCCTTGTAACAGTCGTGACGTTTAATTTATTTTAATTTACTTATATGAAACTGGCAGCTTCTAAGGCTGGTAATTTGTACATATCTTACAGTTGATTTCACATAACTTTTCCGTGAATGTTGCGAACTTCGTTCCGAACTTCGTTGTGAAATTCAAAAGTTCATACTGAAATTCACAAGTCTGTTTGTAAACAAAGCCCCTGATTGGTCCCTGAACAAAAATAAGCCAATCAGAGGCTTTGTTGACAAACCGGCTTGTGAATTTCAGTATGAACTTTTGAACTTCACAACGAAGTTCGGAACGAAGTTCGCAACATTCACGGAAAAGTTATGTGAAATCAACTGTAATACAAAAATTATTTACAATTATAATAATATATTACAATTTCTAAAATTAACATTGAAAAGTATTAATTTTAGTTTTAGGTTGCTTAATTAACCCATTAAGCACCAGCGCTCTATACCCAGGCTTGACGTTGACCAAGTAAAATAATCTGGTGTTGAACAGAATAATATTAAAATAATAATTTAAAAAGTGGGGCGCATCAGGGCACAATGCAACTCAATGGATTAACTATAGACACATTGGCAGATACATGTAGGCCAGTTAACCCATTAAGCACCAGCGCTCTCCCCTTAACAAGTAAAATCATCTGGCATTAGACAGAGTAAAATAATAAAGTAAGTGAAGTCGTCAGAGTGTTATAAAAAGAGGCTGAGTCAAGTCCGTTCGGCAGATGTGCACTTTGTTTACATTTTGAAGACACTAATAAATACATAGGCTAACATATCAGGGTCCGAAATTTAAATTTTTTCTCATTATATCCAAATGGGAAATCAGGATTCAAAGTTTAGTATCCCCCTGAGAATCCAGTATAATCCCACTTCTAGATAAAGGTGTACTGTATTGCAATGAATATAACTGGAATGCTACCTCCAGATAAAATGCCTATACTGTATATAATTTTTCTCAAAGTCAAATCTTGGAAGCCAATTAGTCCCGAGTGTTCACTGGAAAAAATTTTGAAAATCCATAGAAAGTCATAGAATGGAAATTGTATGGACCTTTATTGGAAATAGAATGGATTTTGGTTATCCATAATAATTGTATATTTCCATAGTATGGACATAGTAAGGAAATAGTATGGATATACTATGGATTTTGTGGTGCAATTGCAAATTTCTTAGTATGGATTTCACATTTTTTCCCCAGTGGTTTATACTGTATACGTATCATATGAGTGCCTGATGAGCGCTCTCTGTTCGCATATTTGAAAAGACTGTGTGGGACTCAGGTATTCAAGCTTTAAATTTCTAGTTGGAGGTAGCACGTACTCCAGTTATTCATTTCAATGGGTTAGTTATCAGTAACATGCATTTAAGTATTATACCAATGTCCCATCCAAATAAGTTTACATAACTCTCACTGTTACAAATTACCATAACAAAAAGAGATTCGATCAACAGTCAACAATTAGACAATTCCTTTATACACAAAAATTCTAGGAGTATTAATGCCTTATGGAACGGTTGGATATGAGAAAAGGCTTGGTGTCAAACTGATATATGTAGCAGTCGATTAGATATCAATAGACTATCAGAGCTTAAGGCTAATGTTTGAAATGTTCTGATCGATTATCCAGTTTGGGATATTTAAGTCATTCACAGTTTGGTATATTCAAAACCAAGTTTTAGTAATTTCCTAATTGGATATCGGGATACTGCAAATTTCGGATCCTACTTAAGTTAATATCTAACATTGTTCTGGTTCGCTATGCATTTAAATGACCATATTAATTGATTGGAGTTTCAATTTAGAAGGTGTCGAAAGAATGAAAAATTTGGGTATTAAATAATTTGTTTAATTACATCTTGAAGATCTTGGAAGATCATGGCAAGGTTTTGGACGATCATGGCAAGGTCTTGGCAAGATCGTGCCCAAGTGGCCCTAACCATCTGAAGGTCAGAATGACCATCTGAAGGTCAGGTTCATAACCATCTGAAGGTCAGGTTCATAACCCAAGTGGCCCTAATCCATCTGAAGGTCAGAATGTCAAATCGCATAGGAAAAGTATTTTACCCAACTCGCGATCTTTACGGCAAAATTCATCCTGGATTAACTCCTTACCCTTGATTGATACGTCTTGTACGTGTACTTCCAGCCGCACACACACTCGTAGTCGCTCCAATAGAACTTATTCTAGTAAAACTACTAGCTGCAAGAAACCTAATCAGTATCAAGCGACACGACAACAACCACCACAAAACCGTACTCGGGTTTTCAACTACATTTCCCCAAGCACAATCGTCTCAAACATTCAGTAAATCAGAATTTTCGTCGTTCCCGAATGAAAGAATGGTCAGTCTATCTCGAGTTTGTGCGTCAAGTAACGAAGAACAAATAACTTCTCGAAGTCACTTATTCCACGCGGAAATTGTCCGTGATAATGGTGATCCTGTACAAATTAGCGATAATGACGATAA
>CACRXK020016299.1:0-11485 GCA_902702795.2 Paramuricea clavata | reverse complement strand
GAATGGTACGAAGTGTCAAGAGATGTCTGAAGAAAGTCTTGCGCAATGCTAGACTTACTTACGAAGAACTTCTGACATTATTGATTCGAGTAGAAGGAGTTTTGAACTCTAGACCACTAACTTATGTATATCCAGATCGAGATGAACCATTAACACCGTCACATTTAGTGTTAGGTAAACGAATACTTACGGCTCCAGCGCAAGGAGAGTTCGTCGTAGAAGACGAAGGAAGAAACGAACTGTTGAAGAGAGACAAGTATCTTAAGAATGTTCTTGAACATTTTTGGAAAAGATGGAAATCGGAGTATTTGACGCAGTTGCGCAAACATCATCAACCAAGAAAGAAAGACGGCCCAGAAGTTAAAGTCGGAGATGTCGTTCTGATTCAGGAAGACAACGTTAAAAGATTAAATTGGCCCATCGCGGTGATAGAAAGTTTACTTAAGGGGAGAGACGGAAACGTTCGAGCTGCAACAGTAAGAATGTTCAATAAAGCCGGAAAACTCGCGACAACTAGAAGAGCGGTACAGAGACTATATCCCGTTGAAGTGAAAGACAGCAAACTTGAACATGAAGATACAAATGAGTTTCCAATCACCTTTGTTGAAAGAGCAAATGCAGAAAACATGGACTGAAACTGTATGTACTGAAATAATTTTATTGTTTTTGTTTAGTTAATTGACAGATATATTTCTGATCTGTCAAGGTGGGGAGTATGTATGATTATCGTGGAACGAGACAGTCTCGCGCGATTCACGCGTGACGTGAAACACATGTTTTGGGAGTGTAGAGTTTCGATTTGAGAACAGAACTTAAAAATATTTAGCACAACGTTTATTTATGTAAATTTCTTTGTTATTATTATTATTACTCAACTTTTTATACGAGTGAAGATCTTAATTTACAACACTAAATTTAGACCGTGCAAGCTAAATTTAGACCGAACAGTTTATACTGTTTTTTCGAAATATAAGATAATATTCAAGCAAAAGTTTAAATGTTTTAAATACTGTTTTCTCAAAACAGAACATTTTGTGCTTTGAGATAAGATGGCCAAGACCAATTTGATCAGTTATACTATAGTAATGTGTTTTT
The DNA here is from genome assembly GCA_902702795.2 of Paramuricea clavata. NCBI lineage: Eukaryota > Metazoa > Cnidaria > Anthozoa > Malacalcyonacea > Plexauridae > Paramuricea > Paramuricea clavata. The sequence continues at coordinate 10,390 of CACRXK020016299.1, read as the reverse complement.
TATGCATAGTGTTTCAGTTGGCATATATAGAGCTCAGCGGAAACATATAAATTATAGCATCTGACCAATGAGAATTTCGCGTCACGATTTGTGACGCAGATATTCAAATTCATTAGTCATCGATGCAGGCTCTCAATTCAGCTTGAGAGCCTGTTCGCAGGCTATACGGTTCAAAATTTGTTGTCAGTAATTCCAAATCCAAACTTAAACCTCGTACAAGTCGTTTTCTTTACACTGTTATCAATATTTCTGGAGATTGCTGCTCTTTTAAGTAACATATTTCTGATCATCAATTTAGTGGAGAAATCACCTGTGCCCCTCAGTAATCATTTAATGATCAACCTGTGTGCCGCCGATCTTGTAAAATCTTGCTTACATTTAGGTGTAAAATTTAAAAATTAAATGAGACTTACCTTAAATCGAAATTTGATTGTAATTCTATGAGTCTTTGGACAAGGAAACTAAGGAGTCATGTGAGATATGCGCACGCAGATCGAGTGTTCAGTTTTAACGCAGCGAGTGATTTCAACAGTAAGTTACTGGGTGGGAAAACGGAAAGCCTGTTTTCCCCTACAAACACTGAATGAACTTTGGGTGGGTGACTCCTTAGTTTCCTTGTCCAAAGACTCATAGAATTACAATCAAATTTCGACTTAAGGTAAGTCTCATTTAATTTTTAAATTCTATTTCGTCATTGGGCTACGTCACTAAGGAGTAATGTGAGATATTCAAAGTGTTGGAATCAGGAGCTTCAACACAAAGTTAACAACCCAACCAAAAACTATATTGAAATAGAACGTTTTCAATGTTCAATCTTTTGCATTACTTAATGCAGCATCTAAAATTGTTTGACCAAAATTAGTCTGGGTTTGTAACGGTTTGTTATAAAACTTATTGAATGTTGTGGCATTAGACCATCCTGCTGCTTCCAAAATCGTTGCAATAGCCATGTTTGATCTTTTGGCTGCAGAAGATACAGCCGCTCTAGTACTATGTCCTGTAAAGTTATCAATTCCTGATAACTTTAAGACTAGTTTGAGCCAACGTGATATAGTGTCCGTTGTCACTCCTTTATGTGGCTTTTGATAACTGATTAATAGTTGCTTACACAATCCTCTAATATTTGTGGTTCTTGTTATGTATTCTCGTAGGACGTTCAGGGGACAAAGGTGTGCATTTGGGGTGAATGATTTCACAACCAACGGACTAAGATGTTTGCCTGGCCGGGATGTCTTCAACAAATCACTGAAATAAAAGGTGTATTGGCTGTCCGTGATTTTCATATGGTCAATAGCTTGGCATCTTTGCTGCAATGTTTGGCATCTTTGTGTCGATATCAGTGCTAACAGCATTGTGAGTTTAAGTGTTAAATCCTTCAATGGTATGTCTTTAGGTGGATACAACGTTTTCAAGAAGTCAAGGACTGTATTAACATCCCAAATTTCCTGGTATCTCGGTAAAGATGGTCTAGTTTCAAATACACCTTTGATAAAGCGGCAGGATTCATAGTGACTAGTTCCCATCTTATTCAGTGTAACCTGAACTGTGGTATTATCAACAAGCACTTTTACATGCTTGTCAGATACCAACTGCTTGTATGCTTTAAGGCCAAACAACACAGCTAGCATTTCAAGATAATTTATATGGTCTTCTTGCTCTTCCACTGTCCAAAGCCCCCCCAGTTGCTAGATCATTTACTGCACAACCCCAACCTTGTTTGGATGCATCTGTTCGAATTGTAATATCTGGCTCAGGCCGATACACTACATTAACTGCTGCATCTATGGAGTCAACCCACCACTGAAGCTCATTTCTAGCCAGTGATGTCAAACACATGTGTGCTTCAAAATTCCCAGCATTCAGTTTGAGGGCTTCTGATTTTTCATGCTCAGTAAGGCGGAAATGCAAAGGCCCATACATGACCCCAGGAAAACTAGATGTAATGAGTGCTACAACTTGTGCCACCTCACGAATACAAGGCCTTTGACGTAGGAGGTGGTTGACTGCAGCTTTTAACTTTCTAGCCTTCTCGGGAGTTAGGGAGACTGTCATAGTGATTGAGTTCAATAAAAACCCTAGAAACACTAGAATTTGTGTGGGTATAAAAACAGACTTTTTCGGGTGTGGTACAAACCCGAGATTATCAAGCAGTCTTATTGTATTTATCACATTATCTGCGCATTCATCATAATTATCCCCAATGAGGATGGAGTCATCAATATATGGGGATAACACATGACCTTGTTGTCGTAGTGATGAATACACTGGTTTTAGTAACTTTGTGAATTTTCTGGGGCAGGATGCTAACCCATTAGGCAGGCATCTGAATTTGTAAAGAGTCCCCTTACATACAAATTTTAAGTATTTTTGATGTTGGTATGATACTCTCACTGAGTAATAAGCATCTTTTAAGTCAACTGATGCCATAAAACATTTTGGCTGCATTAAACTTATGGCTGTCCAAATGGAGTCCATTTTAAAATGCCTATACAGTACATGTGTGTTTAGGCTTTTCAGGTTCAGTATTAACCTGTGTGACCCATCTGGTTTAGGGCGGAGAAAAATTGGTGAAATGAATTCATCAGGCTCATGCCTAGATTCAACAATAACCCCTTTACCAATAATTTTTGAATTTCTTGCGAAATAATACCTTGTTCCTTTTCAGAAAACTGGGTAACTATACATCGGTTTTGTTGTGGCTGGGAAATGAATTCAATTTTTTCCCCATTGACTGTTATTAACACTTCTGAGTCAGAAGTAATTTTTCGCCACTCACTCAGTTTAGTTGACAGCTGGCCTGCTTTAAAGCTGTCTGTTTTCATATTAAAATAATTTACAACAGCAGGCAATAGCGTAGCTAGGTTGCTTACCTGTAAACGTTGTAAAACCGATGTATTCACTGGCACTAAAACCTTGTCTGCGAGTTTTTCCTGGGTAGAAAGGGTGGCTTCGGTGGGTGTTGCTTCCACTGGCATCCCTTGGATAAAAAAGGGTTTCCCTTTCTCTGCCTGTTGTCTGAGCCAGTATTGTTGTTTAGGTTTGACCCTCCGATTGAAAAACGGCCTCGAGATTTGGCTTGGCCAAATCTTTCTTGAACAGTGGTTTTACTGATTTTGTTGGAGGCCCGGATGTCGTTTAATCTCGTTTGAAGATTATCCCCAAACAAAAAACTCGTTACAGGCACCTGCGAGGCACACAAACTGCCATAATCTTTGTGCAGGTTTGGTTTAATGGCGTCGCGTCGCCGCATTGACAGCTCACACATCGTGTGGCCCTACAATGCCAAAACATCGGTATTCATTTTCACCAGCGTTTCAACTTTCGGGAAGCTTTTATGCCTCATCTGCACAAGCTTATCTGTTGACACTGCCAGAATCGATCCAACTTTTGCTATAGATTTTTGTATTGCTGAAGCGCGAAGGTCATGGTGCTTTGCCTTTTGGTCGAGCTTGTCCCAAATCTCAGCGTTTACACGTGGAGCGATAAGCTTTTCACAGTTGGCTGGTCGGGGATACTTTTCCATTTTTTCTTTTATTTTCGCTTCGTTAAGCTTCGTTGACCAACGAGTATTGACAATATCAGCAAGTTGCTGATTTATTTTCGGACCTACGTCCTCTTCTTTGTCAAAATCTTGCGAAATTTCGCTTAACAGAGCGTCATGCTCGAGTCGAGCACATGGAACGCCTGATTCACCCTCTGTGGCCGAGTCGGCCGGGGGTTCTGTTTCTCGAAGTAAATTCTCGCCATCACTATCATCGCTGTCGGCTTCATTCTCCTGTTCGTTCCTTCTTTTACGCTTTTTTGCTGGTTGCTCCTCTGAGTCAGAGGTTTCAACCTGTGTGGAATTCATACGTTTTATCGATTGCTCCATGTTTAACATGGATGAAGACATGCTTGTTATAGCCTTGCTTAAATCTGTCAGAACTTTCGGCACTGCTTTCAGATCTACACTCATCGGTTCGTCGTCTACCTCCGCTAGCAAGTCATTTTCTTCGTGGTCGGACGGCATAATTTCTTCCTCAATTTCTCGATTTTTCGCTGCCATTTTCAAAAAATACAACCGTTCACTCGTGAAACTACGCGGGCAACTGAACACTCGATCTGCGTGCGCATATCTCACATGACTCCTTAGTGACGTAGTCCAATGACGAAATAGAATGTTGCTTATACATAAGTATTTTGAACATGCCAAGCGATATTACATATCAAATACCAGACGAGATAAAATCATCGGCGCGAGAATCGCGTGACATTGGCAAAATTACTAATTCTAGTGAAAGCCTAAACAGTCTATAGCTGAAATAAAAGCGATTAAGGATAAAATTGACGGTGTATTTGTGATTATAAACAAGCTTTGTTATTCTACAACTTGATTACTAAATGAATTTTCTGCAATTCTAGCCAGAAAGGATCTTGTCGATTCCACTACTCAAACTGATTTCGAAGTACATAACAATGTCGGAGTAAATTTAGCTGATGCCACGAACGCGGCAGATAACCAGTGTACCTACACGCTTAGTGGTTTATCGACCGAAATTGAAGGTCTCAAACTAAACATCATAATCACAGAATCAAATATTTTAAGCAAAGTTCAGTCTAACAATCAAGCGATTGAGGAAATTCGTCACGACCTAGACTCAATTAAAAGCCAACAGAGTAAAAGTAACTTCACTTCAGACAATAACATTTCCCCAATTATAAATTCTGAACAATTAATGTCGGACCTACAGCTAATTCAACCAAGATCGATAGTACTGCCACGATTCCTATATGCAAACATGGTCCAAAGCGGTCTTGTGGAGAGAGAGAGAGAGACAGGAGAGAGAGACAGGGAGTCCAACTAAGAGCTGTGTTATGATTATGAATAAAACATATTAATTAAACGTAATATGAATAAAACATCATAACGTAATAAATTTAAATTATTGCACTTACTTGTATAAATCATAAGAGCTTGCATTTACAATGAATAGCTTCAAACAGGGCGCTTATATATGCTCAGAAACATTGATTAGAACGATTGTTCAAATATGGCGAATAAATTGACAAAACGACAATATTACATGACGTTCCAACGAAAATAACAGAAAGGATTGCGGGCGCGAGCGGAAGGCGAGGGTAATAGATATTAATAGAAGGGATGAAACACTGGTAATGCGATCGTGTGATGTGTTCCATAAGTAGCCTGGTCTCTCGGAAAATTCCAAAACGCCTCCTGCCAACTCCAACAACGCTTACGCGCTTAATTACTGAAAATAAACAATGTTTAGCTGTACCGGCTAATATGAAATATTTAAATGTAGCGACCAACGGTTTTTTAACATTATTTAGTTTTATTATTATTTAGTCATTACGTCACGAGACCAGGCTACTTATGGAACACATCTCGCGAAAATGGCCAAGAATGCTCGCTGTTATAAATCACATAAATTAGAGTGATCAGTGCTTTTTTTGGTAATGACTAGGCTTGTTCATGTAAGAGAACATCTACTGAGCCCTAAAAATACCACAAAAAGCTTAAACGGATAGTCTAGAAGCATTTTAAAAAGTCACGTGATATTTGTTTCATCCCTTTTATTTATTTCTTCCCTCGCCTTTTCACTCACGCGCCGGCAATCCTTTCTGTTATTTTCGTTGGAACGTCATGTAATATTTTCGTTTTGTCAATTTATTCGCCATACTTGAACAATCGTTCTAATCAATGTTTCTGAGCATATATCAACCTCGTTCCCAGGCTTTTGAGCATATATAAGCGCCCTGTTTGAAGCTATTCGTTGTAAATGCAAGCTCTTATGATTTATACAAGTAAGTGCAATAATTTAAATTTGTTACGTTATGATGTTTTTATATTCATATTACGTTTAATTAATATGATGTTTTATTCATATTCATAACACAGCTCTTAGTTGGACTCCCTGTGATAAAACATGTCCAAATGCATGAAATAGCATTTCGCAGACCCTAAAAATAGAAAAATCTAAGCAATAAACCATGTCCCTCCCACTCGTTTGGGAGGGGGGGGGGGCTATGCCCTTGTATGCAATACACTGTGGCCTTACATTAGAAGTTCTTATATAATATAATATGCCAAACAATGATCTTGGAGCATTAATTCATTTGAAATTCATCAGACATCAAACTACACAAAAGGAGTGATTTCGAAATTAAAACTCAGTCAAAGGAGGATAAGAGATGATGACTGGGGTTGACAAGCGAGAGTTTGCATCAGAGTTTCTTCAACTCTCGTGCCCCGGTCAAACAAGAACAAGAGTCACACATGCAAGAGTGGGCCAGAGATTACCAGTCAAACGAGTCAAAGCTCACATTAACTCTCATCAAAATTTCAACCAGCTCAAAGTCGATGAGAGATGATAAGACTTGGCAGTCAAACGAGTTGCAACTCTCATCCTCGTTTGACTGACGCTTGATAAACCGAGATACGTATTATATCGAAAAATTGATTAACGATTTTTCGTACTTGGTTATGAAATACTGTAGAAGACAATGTCAGTAAATCAAAAACGACGGTATAGCTAGCAATTTCACGAAGTAATAATAAAGAAACTACATTTAAACCAATATATTAAACTTCTATATATTTTGACTTTTTGCTGATCCATAATACAAGGAAACCAATCATGAACACCCATGCAAATGAGATAACATACTGTAGTCTGCAATTAAATCATGCTTGGTTTTTTCCAAGTTCTCAAGACGCGTGCACACTAAAACTGAATACAATAGGTATACAATCATTCATTACGTCTCAATGAGTTGAAGGAGGAAGACAGAACTTGCTTAGAGACGAAATTTACAAAATCATGTCTGCGAAGATTGTTGAAAATCGTGATTTTCTAAGCCTAGCTGAGCCTTGGCTTTTGAATTTTGGTTTATTGCAAAACGACAAGACATTTGATACTAAAATGATGACGGGGTCACATACAGTTGGTAAAATTTCTCATATTTTTCAAAATTTAAGACCAGCAGTCACAGCAGGTTCTCTTACTAGTGCTGTGCATGTATATTACGCGATTTCGATAGTAAATAGATCTTATTTCTTAATATTTGATTGCATCTTTGCAATTGCTTATATTGTCTTGGTTATATACGGAAGCAATTTTATATATGATTCTATTTATGTCGTCTGCATGCTGAAACCGAGAACTGCCCATGGGATCGATCATCTCCCAAACATACGTATCGCATAACTATTCTTCACGTCATGTGTTAATCACGAAAGCGTAGCATACATAACAGATAAAAAAAACTTTGAAAATGATTTATATACAGGGTGTCCCAAAAATGCCACCTGAACTGAGGAACGTCTCTGAAAATAAGAGAGCCGCCATGCATATAGTAAAAACCCGCGCATATAGACTGGTTCTTTATATTTCTATATTAAGATACTCATTATTATTCATTAGGCAAATTGTCCGATAACATGATCATATCAGTTTGTCCGTCCATGCATGTGCAGGGATTTTATACCTGATAAATATGCTCTACTTAATATAGCCATCCCAACGGAAATACGGTTCTATACATTAACCCAATGAAAATGTTAACTAACATGAGATTTTACTATATAAAAGCACATGTAGTTTATATAAAATCTGATGTTTGTACAAAGTTGAACTGTATATGGACAATATGTACGAGGTCTACATTAAAATGACTGAGAAAGATATCGATCAAATACATACGAAATTATGAGGAGAACTGCTAAATGTCGACCAATGGTTTAAGAACCAAAATCGTTAGTTCTGTAACTGTTCAATGTGCACATTATTAACACAGCAAACGTAAAACTAAGTAAATTACACATCTATTACTTTGGAAACGTTAGCTCAAAATGCCTAACATAATTCCTCTTTTTGCTTCATCATTAACAACACTTTTGCCATGGACATCTCGCTTGAAACGATCGAAATATTGTACACGCAGTAAATCTTGTAAATTTTCATGCAGTAAATCTTGTATCTATGTTAAGCTTTGAACAACAAGGCGGTGACCACGACTAATTTGCATGCTGAACCCAAGTCGTTTGGCAGCTAATTCAACTGTATTCTGCAGACAATACATATAACAATGCTCGTGGAAGTCACACTATTGTAGTCGCGTTTAAAACCATTTAAAACACTGGTAGTCGTGTTTTGTCCTATTTGACTAAATTCCCGTGCTCCGCACTCGAATTTTAAATATGATAAAACACTCCTACATATACAGGGTGAATAAAAAAAAAACACAACCTCGGAATTTCCCATGAAATCGACATTGTTTTAAGAACAAAATATTTTAGGTGCCTGGGAATTTAAAATAGCACAACTGTCAGTGCATAAAGCAAAATTCATGCATTTATTTAACAGGAGGCTACTAGCAATTTGATTTCAATTCGCAGGGGCCTAAAATCTTTTATGCTTAAGAATTGCAAAGTGGATTTCTTAGGAAATTCCGAGGTTGCTTTTTTTTATATACACCCTGTATACGAGTGTTTTAAATAGTACGTCGAACACAATTGTCCATGCATAATTTGGTGTTTTAAACATTTTTTGTTTGCCTATAATTAGTAAACTGTTGATCAGTATTACACGTCTAAGGTGCTGTTTACATGAATCCAGATTGATTTTCAATCCAGATCGAAATGTCAAGTCAATCCGTGTTTACATGGAAAATGGGTTCGAGAATTGGAATTTGCGCGGGAAATTTCAATTCCAAGATGGCGAATGATGTAAATAACATAGATATAGGAGATCTAGATTGCTAACGTATACCTAGCGCAGGCGGGGCCTACATGATAAATCCAAGATGGCGGTACAACAGGGCAAAAAGACTATAGATTCTATTATGAAAATCAGCATTTTTGCATTTTTTGCCGTCGCATTGTTACGAAACTTATTCGGTCAAATTTTATGGTAAAGAGAAACTTACCGCGAAAATTTTGAGCATATAATATATGATTGAATTGGATGAAAAATCGCAAAATTATCCATCGATAAAAGTTCGTGTGGAATGGTCAGTTGGTCCGTTTTATTGTCAGAAATACTGTGCTATGTTAACATCTAGCCTTGCGAATGGTGTTTTATACTTGCATCTCTCATCATCATCTGCTCTGTCCTCATAATTATGAAAAACGAACTCTTATGAACCCCCACCCCCCCTCCTTGCTTGTTAGAGAAGTAAACTGATGAGAGCACTGGATGAGGGTGTATCATCTATGGTCTGTTATAATTTGCTTTTTATGCAAATAGTGAGCAAAAATTAAAGCAAAACTGTACAAGTTACATATATAGTACTAGATCAGTACTATACACGAACTTTTATCGATGGATAATTTTGCGAGTTTTCATCCAATTCAATCATATATATGCTCAAAATTCTCGCGGTAAGTTTCTCTTTACCATAAAATTTGACCGAATAAGTTTCGAAACAATGCGACGCCAAAAAATGCAAAAATCCTGATTTTCGTAATAGAATCTATAGTCTTTTTGCCCTGTTGTACCGCCATCTTGGATTTATCATGTAGGCTCCGCCTGCGCTAGGTATGCGTTAGCAATCTAGATCTCCTATATCTATGGTAAATAACATAGCAGAAGTTTTTTTTTCGGCTCTTTCCGCGCTAATACACTTATTAAACGCGTGCATGAAGCTACTGATTTTGCAAAAAGTCATTTTAAAAAGAAAAATGTAGCCATGTTATCTTATCCGGTAGCTTTCTCATTCCGGAATGAGTTTCGATTCGTGTTTACTAACTGTGATGGGATCGAAGCCAAATTTCGATCTGGACTGAAATCTCGATTCGAAATGAGGATTGAAAGTAAATTCGGATTCATGTATTAAACAGCATCTAATAATTGCTATTTAAGAGTTATTGAATTTCCAAATACCAAACAACAGGTTATATGCTTTTCCATTTGCAATGGTATTAGATCAAGTATACAACAGCGAAGGTTCCTGGCGGTGAGGACAAGGTTCCTGGCGGTGAGAACAAGGTTTCCGGCGGTGAGCACAAGGTACCTGGCGGAGAGGACAAGGTTCCTGGCGGTGAGGACAAGGTTCCTGGCAGTGAGGACAAGGTTCATGGCAGTGAGGACAAGGTCCCTGGCGGTGATGACAAGGTTCCCGGCGGTGAGGACAATGTACCTGGCGGTGAGGACAGGGTTCCTGGTGGTGAGGACAGGGTTCCTGGCGGTCAGCACAGGATTCGTGGCGGTGAGGACAAGGTACCTGGCGGTGAAGACAAGGTTCCTGGCGGTGAGGACAAGGTTCCTGGCGGTGAGGACAAGGTTCCTGGCGGTGAGGACAAGGTTCCTGGTGGTGAGGACAAGGTTTCTGGTGGTGAGGATAAGGTTCCTGGCGGTGAGGACAAGGTTTCTGGTGGTGAGGATAAGGT
>CACRXK020016298.1:0-11487 GCA_902702795.2 Paramuricea clavata | reverse complement strand
TTTTTTTTACATTTTTTGTATCCAAATAATGAACTTTATAAACTAAATATATTTTCCTGCTTCCAGAGTAAAATAAATTATCACGATAGCACGTTCATGGTTTGGAAGAACGCACGTATTATGGCGATTCTAATGTCCGCATGCGCAGAGCAGACTTCACCGCATCTTTAAGAATGTTTATTGGGATTTAGAAGAACAGTTATATGAATGTCAGCACTATATGAGAATTTTTTCTTAACTTTATCACGTACCAGAGCGATATGGTCAAACATTGAATGCCCAACTCTTTGAAAAAATTTTGAATGAGGTAATGAACTTTATTATAATGTCTTGTTTTGTTTTTTATTATTTTAAATAGCATCCAAGCACAGTTCCAATTTGTTATAATGAGAGGACTTTTCTTTCACGGTTACAGTGTTTTGTGGAGTCTTTTCTCACATCTTGCTATATGGGTTGTCTTAATCCGATATGTATCTTGCTCTGTGTTTTAGATCTCTGATTACAAACATCCAGGTTGTGACAGCAGTGGTATGCAACAAGGAATGTACACATTGAAACCACAATTCTGGGAAACACATTTTGATCCTGTCCATGCTTTATTGAGAGCATTCAATAGACGAGAATTTCAGTCTGCAATGGATCGATATACTACTCAGTAAGTGTCAACGATATTCCATTTTGTTGATGTGAAAATGACTGGTGCATATTGTGAATGCGTGTGCACGCGAGTTTCATGCATGTTTCAATAATATGCTTGCATATAGGTTGGCTGGTTTAAACGAATTGGCAATTAACAAAGATTGTGAAATAATTAGGTTCAGTGAATGTACCGGTACTATAAATCCAGCATTGGTCACACAAAATATTGGGACTGGGAATTTACATGTATAGGTTCTCAACGTATCCCCGTTCATTTAATTTGTTGCTTTAAATTGGGGTACTCAGACCTTGTTTTGCTTCAATTAAATGCTTTTTTGTCTTATAATTAATAACATACTAGGTTTTCATGGTTGAAAAGACCTTGTTACAACTTAATTACTTAGTAAATCAGCGATCTTTTAGATATCGTAACCCCTGTTTTAATCTTTTGCCACGCCCTCCCGCCCTAATATCCGCTCGTGAGTATAAATTTTAATCCATTCTGCATCGCATCTCGTTTCTTCAGCTTACGGCAACATAACTCATCGTATGTGACATCAGCATGGCCACCATTTCGACCTCTTACGCCAGTGCCAAAATCATTTAACGGTGTGTTTAGGTATGTAATGTTCAACATGGTTGTGTTTATTTTGTGTGTTGGTGTTATGTACTCAGGTGAATATGATGTTACTCTGAGTGTGCATCCACACCGGGCAAGCTGAAAAGTTAGCTTGGCCACGGTGGGAATCGAACCCGCGACCTTTGGGATACTAGTCCCATGCTCTGCCAACTGAGCTACGTGGTCAAGTCGGTTCGAGTTGATGATATTTCGGAACTGAGTCTAGTTCCTTCGATATCAGTGTGTTCTATGATATATGAGATAGAATGATTGGAGATAGACCTTAAGAACCTCTTTAACCTTTCATTATAGTCTAACTCTTACTACCCCTGAATACAGGTAACTTACTTAGGCTTGGTTTCTATTTGGATCAGAGTGAAAAAATCTTCTTCTACATGTTTCTGTTTACTATTGCTGCTTTAGTTCGTCAGGGTTTCTTGTCTCCCACATGTAGTCTCTGCTTACTTTCCTTTTGTAAGACCAAGTGAACTGCAAGAGTCAGTATGCCATTTACATGTATCACACGTTTCATATTACTAACTATCAGTAACAAGTTTTCAAACAATCTGTTTCGATCTAATCGAGGGTAGAGTGAAATACACACAAGTTTTATACGTATGTACCGCAAAGTTTTGTAAAATGTAATGAATATTATGCTGTTTTGGATTACTTAGATTACTTCACTGCAAGAAATTACATCAGATGTTATACTTAATATTGTATAAGGTATTGTAAAAGAAACATTTTGAAGTTATTGTCACGCATAGAAACTCAGTTTGTGTAATTTACAGTAATTTTATTTCATGTAATACTGTTCAACTATATTGATGTTTTTCTATCATAGGCCACGTCAAATGTGACCCCATTATCAGAAACCGTTATATATTTAGCAGTCCATCTAATAACCTTAGCAGTTCAGTCATCTGCTACATGTTTTCAAATGGTAAGCTAATATTATATCTTCTGTACAGTAGTAAAAAACGCATATTACAGGTATATGTTTCGTTATTACTTATTTGTCAGGTGTGTTGGTTACTATTTACCTGTTTACCTCCACAAGAAGGCTATATTTCCAGTTTTATATTTTTCTCGGTTTGTTTGTTTGTCCTCGTTTGGGCAAGGCACGTAATTTAGGAAAACGCTCGTGCAAACTCTCATGAACTCTCACTCTCGTTTGACAAGGGCTTAATATAATTACTTGGCAGCAAATGCATGTGTTCAACATCAAAAGTATTGGCCCTTATTCAATATTGGCTTCATCATCCACACTATTGGCTTCATCATCCCCTATTCAATATTGGCTTCATCATCCACACTATAGACCCATTAAATCTCTATATTATATAGTTCTATCAAACGCAAATCCACTACAAAGGATAGAAATAGTCAATTTATTTTCTTAGTTTTAGAACTGCAGGTTGGCCCCCGTTCTGTTACACAATGCGCTTAGTGCAACCCAGCTACCTATTCATTAATTCAAAGTACTGGCATGGTTCATATCGGTGTACTGCATAACATTTTTGTCAATTAATAAATACTTTAAATTTTGTTGCATTATCTTTATTTTAGTTACCATGTCCCTATCGACCTTCACTAAGTGATGTCGGCGACACAGGTTGTGTTATCGTAACAAAGTGTTTACATTTCCTGGATCAACACGGTAAGTAAGATTTGAAACTCCTAGTGGTTGCGATGTTGATCTAATTGACGTTCGGATCATCACCGTCAATGGTAATGATGATGATCATGATCACGGTCAAGACACAATCGCACGTTACACGGGACGTCTTCGCTGCAGCATTCTGACTCAGCCAACTCAGGCAATGTTTTGTAAAAGAGAGCAACATACACGGCAAAAAACGCCGAGCCCGCTGCTCAACAGGATTGAACAATGTTTTGCTGCCCACGTTGTTCACACTTGTCAACAATATTGAACAATATTGTTGAGCCTGAATCGGGTGTAACAATATTGTTCAATATTGTTGACAGCTATGAACAATGTGGGCAGCAAAACATTGTTCAATCCTGTTTTCATCAATATTGCAACAACCTGAGCGTTTTTACGCGTGTAGCAATTCTACTCCACCTATGTTTACTGTATTAAATGTACCAAGAGACATGCTGCAAAAATTAAGTGATAAAAAATGAAGTCATCAGTGTAAATGAAAAGTTATACTGTATTTTTTGGTGAATATACTGTAATTGCGTACTGACATCGATCTGAACTCTGAAGTTACAGCATAAATTGCCTCATTAATAACATATGCTTCAAAAGCTTTACCAATTAAAACAGTAATATCATGCTATTTTCCCCAAATAACGTAAAATAGGTATATACAGTATTTTTGCTCAGGGCGGACACTTCGCGAAATATTAGGAGGAGGGGTCGAATTTAGGTTGGCACCATATGACCTCCTTTTGTTGCGGTTGTCCCCCGCCCTCCCTTAGTGTCTGCCGAAAACGGGGTAGTTATGTTAGCTATTGTACATATTAGTATTGTACATATTCTTAAAGCATGCTGTTTTGCTATGTAGGCAGCAGTGTGAAAGATCTTCATGCAAACGAAGACTTCAGTGAAATTAATGAGACGTTATTGACAGACCTAATGTATGGTGAGTATAATTTAATATGCAGGGACAAGAGCCTCTTCAGAACTGTTTACTTTCCGTTAGCAATCTACAATCGTGGACAAACCTGTTAATAAACCTGTTCAACATTCCTGATTTACGGTGTTTCATATTCAGTGGTTGCCGAGGTTAAAATGAAATTATTTGTTTGTTTTAGATCCTGAAATGAGTCTAGATGTGAAGACGATATCTGTACAAGACATATCTTTGATACTTGGTCATACCTTGCATTACAGAATGGAACCTTCGTTATTTGCTACACTATTGCCATACATGAACAGTGTACTAAGCAGCGCTTTGAGTAAGATTTCTATTTTTACATGCAGTACTTTTTCTATGAAGAAGATCACTGAAAGGTTAGATCAGGGCTAGGGCAATTTTTTGGTGGGATCGTTTTGAAGTCAGAAATATGCCCCGCTTGATCTGAGGGGAGGACCTAGTGCTGAATGACCGCTCCATGGTGATGGAGTGGTGTAGCGAGACAATATGCATCAACACTTGGGAGGTCCCAAAGATTCGAGAATCGATATTGATTTGATAAGACCCAAAAAGATTTGGGTAGGACATTGGCTTCCTCCTCGCACCCCCAGTAAATAAGTCCCTGAAAAAAGCGGGTGACAAGTATAATTTACCTCAAAATAAATGACTTTGCACAACTCTATTTTGAAACACATTTTTATTTTTTATGTCACTATTATATTTAGATAATTCCTGCAGTCAATCTGAGAAAGAGGGACAATTACAACACATTCAACACTTGCTGGAAACTCTTCCTGCTTACAGATACAATTTGGCCAGGCGTCTGATTGCTTACTTAATACGATATATTGAGAGGGAACAAATTTCCATGAAAAATATCTCCCTTATATGTGACGACTCACAGGTATGTTAATTAATTTCTTGGCTATTTCAGGTTTTCCCATGTTGTGTACAACTGATTTCAGGTTTTCTTTGAAGCTGAAAACCTCAGCCTCTATGCGAAAAAGCATTTTACATTATTATATATAGCAAGTGTCAATTGTCAAAGTTCAATTTTCCTGTTTGCCGATTGGTCAAAACCGCATCACGTGCCGGTCCACCAAACGTCATGTTCAGTGCATGCTTTGGCGAGGGGGCAACCGGTCAACAATGAAACAACTGGAAGTAAGTCGCGAGTTGTTCGCGTCCACCAGCGAAGCAAAGTTTTTTCAAGAGTTCCAGCATGTCTGCCGGTCGGTTTTATTGCAGTTTCGGAATACCAGGTGAATTATTGAGGCTTTGACACTTGGTACATATAATAAAACACTTATTTACTGAGCCCTCGGGAAAACAGCGTGTTTTGTGGTCCCTCGACCGCAGTTTTCGCCTCGGGCAACAACGTCGCCACAAAACACGCTGTTTCCCTCGGTGTCGGTAAATAAGTGATAACAGTACAATCTTTACATCCTCATTCAGTACATTATGCTTTTCACGCTTATATAAAGCTCAGGAACCGGTTGTATATAAAAAGGTACTAGTTAAAAGTTAACTACTGCATGGCTACTAGTGCGAAAGTTAACCAATCAAAATCGCGTATTTTAGAATTAATTACGATTTAACTATAAAATAGTAGTTAAGAGTTTTATTCAACTGATTCCAGGTTTTTGTGGTTTTGAGTTTCAGTGGACACGATTGGCTGAATAAGCTATGTCTCCTTCATTGTATTCAGTGGTGTACTGCATACTGTACAGTAAACTGACTAAACTATGTTCTTTGTGCGTGTTCAAATAAAACTGCATATTCTTTTCATGTTAAGCCACTGGAGTTAACCATGCTGTTCAAGTATTTAATCAAGTTCCACGAGAAGTTATTTCGGGTTTGTTTCTAATTTCTTTATTAATTTTTAAGCCACTATTAGTTTAGCACACAAATATGGATGTTGTATTAATGGCTTGCTCAAATACATTTTCAAGATGGATATTTTCAGAATATCTTTTATTCTTTAAACGGGCATTAACAAGCAATTGATTTATTTTAGGTGTATCCACGGACTAATGGTCTGCCGAGAGATATTTCCATGCTTGAGTTTCCCTCAAATAATCTTGTAGATAATATACGACACGAACCAAGAATATTGACTGAATCACGTAGCATGCTGAATTTTTATGGTCAAGGTATTTTCAGATGAAATTATAATTGCTCTTCAATTGTTATAGATTGGTTTCGCCCTGGGCCTGTATGGCCATCGTAGATTTAAAGCATCAGAAATGTGCAATATTTGAAAGGGTCTCTATACAGCATCCCGGAACCATCAGCCGGACTTCGCGAAATATTGGTGCAAATTTATTTCAGTTGACAACATACTGTACTCCTTCCCGGCTGTTCCTGCAAATTCCTCAAATCTTGTGTAGCACAACTGTCCCAGTATTTCATGAACTTTCCCTAATCAAAAGGATATCTGGCTTTCATGGCTAAAAATTACTTTATTAATTAGCTATTTTTCAGAGACACCTTATTTTCTCTTCTCCCACTGTCCTGATCTAGTGAAGGAGAGCGTTCAGAAGTCCCCAAGTGTCCAGTTATAAGCATTTTTCATACGTGCGTGTACGCAGGGAAAGTTTAAATCCATTTAAATGTTACTTGTGAAATAACTGAATGAATAAAAAGTCCGCATTTGTTTTTTTGTGTTATTTAATATGTATTTGTTGAGGTAATTAGTACTTACATTTATATGAAATTTGGACAGGTTCAAAGTCTTCCACTACAGTGAAACACGCAATTTGGTTGGTCAATAGCCGTGCAGGATCAAGCTCATATGACCAGGCTATCCTGCACGAGGAATTAAAATGCCTTCGCGGGATTTTCGCGGGATTCTCAAAATGTCATTGTTTCACTGTACTTATTTTATAAAACAATTACCAAATGGTTTTCCAAGCAGGATAGCGTGATCCATGCACTTGGGATGTTGCTCGACTTTCAGAAAGCGTAAAAATACACTCGCCTGCGGTTCGAGTATTTTTAAGCTTTCTGAAAGTCCCGCGACATCCCTCGTGCATGGATCACGCAATCCTGTACGGAAAACCATTCGGTATTCCTTTAGTAGAATCCAACGTTAGAGGACCGGCCAGCCTCAGAAGGGCCCACTTCTTACAGGAGATCAGTATGCTTACTAATGTTTGCTAACAATGTATTGTTTGATTATTAGTAAGTTTAGAAGATATCCAAGGATCTGTCACGTCGTCGAGTTCTCTAATCTCTTCTGGTTCGAGTACGAATTGTTTGGTGGAAGAATTCATGGAGGTCACACATGCTTCGAGAGGTGAAGAATTTTTCATATGTGACTGTTTTTCAGTCGTTCATCCGGAGCATTTTGTCGGGTGGAACAACTTAACATTGGTCTAAATTTCTCCCAGAGTGTTAGTTAGCCCTCAATTTTATGGGGGAGGGGCTGATTTGCAGCGGGCAGGCACGGGGTCAATTCCTCTCTCGTGTCTGCCAAAATCCTGCCCACTGCAAATCAGGCCCCCCATAGCTCCATCTTGGCTTCAATTTTTGGACTCGAGTTCTCGCTCCAGAAATAGCGAGCTCACTGTAAAATATTAGTATATAAACCAAATAAAAACGTATGTTATTAATAAGTCAGAGCGTTCTTTTCAAACTAAGCGGATACATGTGGGCAAGGCATTAAATATATTATCGGGTGAACATAGGCATTATTAAAGGAACGGTTAATATGCTCAATAATTTGGGTAGTATTTTCAAGTATCGATGTTTTTTCTGTTTTGTAGAAATAGCCGTATGCTTACTTCAAAAATACGAACAGAATCTGCAGATTGCAGTGAATATTTATCTTGAGAATTGTTCATCGTGTAGTGAGGTATCCAGTATTTCTTGCATGCCAATGGATGTTGATGACGCCCAGGGTATTGCTCAGGCTCCTGTGGTGAAGATGTCTTCCCATTGTTGTAATATGGAAAGTGAAACTAGTAACTGTGGTAAGTGATGCAAGTCATTCTTTAATAGACAGATAAACTATATAGTGCATATTATAGTGCTCGTTGCCACCCAATTCACGTTCTTGGCTGACTTGTTTGTCTATTTACCGTTTATTATATTATATTATAAGAATGTAAGCATGTAATGGACCAAAGGCAACCGAGCATTTATATTGTATTCCTAAGTAATTTGAATAACACTATCCGAGGGGTGTCACAGCATAGACTCTAATCTTCTGAAGCTGCGTTTACACGCTACGATTTGTCACAGAATAAGAAGGTATAGCAGAAGCGTACCTCTAGTCGTTTCCCTTATTGTTTTACGTCCACGAAAATTTTAACTCGCTCACGCCAATCCACGTCATCCTGGCTAGTACAACCGGAAGTTTTTATCAGGTTTTGGTAGGTACAAAGTGCCGGTTGTACTAGCCAGGATGGCGTGATTGATGACGAATCGCTTGTAAAAACGAGGACAAATACTTGCTTGAGTTACGCTTCTGCTATACCTTCCTATTCTGTAGATTTGTCGTGTACGATTCGTATTCTGGCGTATTAAAATGCGTGCTGGCGCCATAATTCATTGCCGTTTCGTTAAAAAGAAATTTCAAATGTAGCCAGCTTACGCGTGTTTACTCAATGACATATGCCATGCAGAAAACGAATCGTACACGATTAATTGCAGCGTGTAAACGTACCTTTAAAGTACCACTAGTGAAACTGTTAAAATTTCAATTTCTCATGCATGCATTGAACCAATTTTGGTTCTGCCAATAATGGGATGTTTCACCAGGGATGTTAGTAGTTTTTCAAAAACAAAACAATTGTCAAGAAAGCTTATAAATTTGTTGATATCGTCTGTGTATGGAGCTTTGATAAGAAACACTGTTGTTACTTAGCTTGCAGAGCCGGCGGTATTAAGGGGTGGGGGAGTTGAGGCACGGGCAGCAAATATTCAGGAACCTAACTTTTTACCAACATCTTGAGAGCACTAGCTACTCAGGGTACTTGTTACCATCGCTCTGTACCTCTTGTTAATATAGTGTACATTAAATTAATATAAAATCTTTGAGGAAATGTGATTGCCTTTGTTATAGATTTAACGAAGTGTTCAGGAGAACGACCGGCAACCCCTGAAGATTTGAACAACAGCATCCTGAGTTTACTGGTTAAATTGAAGACTGTTCTTCTTATGTCAGTTGCTTCACCAGTGTCACCCAGGTAACACTACCGCAAGTAGTTTAGTAAATTTATGACTGTTTTCATGAAGGTAATTATGGCGACCTCAAGTCTATTTCGCAAGATATAACAGGCATAAGCACACATGGAAGCATATATAATCACAAAAACCTGATTGAGCAGAACCGATGCGAAAGAAGAAAGCGCAAAAGCACAAAGAAAAAGTCATTTAACATAACTGCTGCAAAGTTGTTGTTCCAGAACCCAGCACATTTAATTAGACTTTTTGTTTGGTATACCGTTATGTCTCCGGCGTCTTAATTTTATTATTCCCAATATATGATTCTATATAGGTGCGCCGGTGTTGCAGTCGTGAATGATGGCGTGAAAAAAATCGAAAAACTGCTGGAACTAATTTGCCGTTTGAGTTCATCCAACGTGGAAGCAGTTGGGAGATTGGAAACTAGGAAATGTTCATTGAGTCCAACGGATGACATCGATGATCCACTGGCCAAACAAGAGGAAAAGTAGGTTCACACGAAACTAAACTGTGCAAAAACACATTTATTATACTAGTTGAAGTAGGCTGCACAAAAAACACTTAACGAATCTCTTGTACTTGAATTTTCTATACTCGATATGTCCACACTTGGATATGTAGTCGTACAATGTCGAACAATGACTTCTTTTTCTCATTTTCCACACCATTGAACAATTAGGTGCGCTATCCGGTTAGTTGAGATCAGTCGCTTTCTCGTGTTCAATTCGCTCTTTCCTTTGAAGATTATAACTTTTGTTGCTACTTTTTATTTAGGAAGAAAAGAGCTAAAGAATACCGACAAAAAGTTCTGAATCAACTTAAAAACCAGCAACAGAAGTTTTTTGATAGTTACTGTAACCAAGGTAAAGAAAATTTTCATTCTTTTCATAATTATTTTAATATGTCTAAGAAAACTTGAGTGCATGTGAAAAACCTGTAATGTTTGGTAGTATCAAACTAGAAGCACTGTTCGCAGATACTCCTGAGAAAAATTATCATTCCATCCCTCTCGCAGAAATGACTAACAATTTTGCGGGCTTCTGTGTATGATGCAACTACCTGAAAAATAATACAAACTTCGACGTTTCGAGCGAAGGCCCTTCGTCTACCACACTGACACCCAACATGCACTAATCCGTGTGCTACTGTACCAACTCTTGGCTGGAAATACTGTAAGCACCTCCGCTAGCATCTTGTAAGGGGTTACTTCTATACTGTTAAGGAATGAATACTAAGGTATCTTTTTTTATCCAGGTACAAGTTCAGATGTGGATGGTGAATTAAGGTGTTCACGGAGTTCTGTGGAGTTATTTGACTGTGCTATATGTAATCAAAATGTTCCGTCAACTGAACAACAACCTATTGGTTATGTCGCCTTCCTTCAGTCAGGAACTGGTAAGTAGTTAAGCCTTTGAAAATAAATGTGTGTGATTGAAATTCTATTGCTGAAAAGTGCATTTATACTTTATAATATTATTGAATTTTATTTTTTTTTATTTTTGTTTAGTATTAAAACATCGTAAAAGGTCGGACACGTCGAAGTCATCAAATGAAGGACCGTCATCGAGTGAACCAACCAATGAATCATTCTGCTGTGGTTCTGTTTATTCTGCAAGAAGAAAGTTTCTATTAACGTATTTTGAGAAGGTAGGTTTAACATCCTGGTCCCTGAATATCACTCTGCCTTTCGGGGATACGTATCCAGGGGGCTTGTGATATTAGTATAATGGCTTGAGCCCCAAAATATGTGGTCTAAAATAAAAAGTCATATCATTCATAATTAATAATCATCCCCCAGAATCTATCACCCCCTAGCTCTTCTAGAGTGTTCTCTTGGTTTTGCACTTGAATATTCTCACTGAAAGGCATGCAGGCCGTAATCTCTTGATACAGCCCTCTACAATGCATTTTATATCGTATTTGTTCAATAAATAAGAGAGGAAATTTTGCGGATTTTTCTCGACCATGTCATATCAAAAGTGTATTTCACCCCTTGCTTATTTTCCCTTCAGATCAAAGCTACTCAAGCATGTGAACTTGGTATTGATGGTGGTGTTCATATTCAATCTTGTGGTCATTGTCTGCATTTGAAATGCCATCAGACGTATCTACAGACACTCAAGGTAAATACTGTAAATCCTCGATGTAATCCTGGAATTATATTTGTAATTTGTAAGCATGGGAAGTCTACTGTAGGCAGTATTCTGCAATAAGTAACCGTGGTTGGAACTATTAAAAAAAGATTGAAACGCCGAGCTAATACCTTCGTCATTAGTAAATAGGGGTGCACCGGAACTCGCGATTTTTCAGAGTTCCGGTTCCGGCCGGAACTAATAAAACAAGCATGGCCGGAAGCGGAACTCTATTATTTTCAGAGAAATAGAATATCAAACGTTTTTGTGCCGTTTAACGTTTTATGACGTTTAACGTTTG
>CACRXK020016297.1:0-11487 GCA_902702795.2 Paramuricea clavata | reverse complement strand
CTTGCTTGTTTGTTTGTTTGCTTGTTTGTTTGTTTGTTTGTTTGTTTGTTTGTTTGTTTGTTTGTTTGTTTGCTTGTTTGCTTGTTTGTTTGTTTGTTTGTTTGTTTGTTTGTTTGTTTGTTTGTTTGTTTGCTTGTTTGCTTGCTTGTTTGCTTGCCTATATATATTTACTTCTGGTCCCTATACATATATTTACCTCAATGCATGTTCACAAAATTTCCCTGGGTGTGTTGGTAGCAGAATGTTCAATGGATGATTTCCACATTTCATTTTGTTCATGTATTTTTCACGTAAGATAATTGTTTTACTAGCTAAGGTATCAGCATGAACATGCAAACTTGAGGGCTTCTGGGTTGTTTCAGCAAGTATGTTAGACCTAACAGGAGCAGTTGAAAAAAATGCAACTATAGTTCAGACTTTATTTCATGAGGGTAAACACTTGACAGTAAGTGTGAACTACTGATAAATTTGTGGCCCTCCTTACATAACTACAATTAAGCTAATACAATACTAAAACTTATAAAAACTCTAAAACTACTATATTTACAAATAAAATAATCCACCACCCACCTAAGCAATTTCTAAACGCATGGCGGACTTCTGGTCCGTTAAAATTTTAGTATACAAACTGCGTTTAAACATAGATATAGATTTCTGTTTGCGCAATGTAACATCGAGGGCGTTCCAATCTTTAATAATTCTAACGGTGAAAGTGCGCCCACCTTCAGTCTCTCTAGTGTATTTTGGGCACATCATGTTCATATTATTAAAGCGATCTATAGGCCATCTGGCAGGAATCGAACCTGTGGCCCTGCGATTCCGGTGCAGCGCTCTAACCAACTGTGTCAAGCTCTAACCAACTGAGCTACAGAGAGACAGTTGTCAAGCTCTAACCAACTGAACTACAGAGATACAGTTGTCGAGCTCTAACCAACTGAGCTACAGAGAGACAGTTGTCGAGCTCTAACCAACTGACCTACAGAGAGACAGTTGTCGAGCTCTAGTCAAGCTCTAACCAACTGAGCTATAGAGAGACAGTTGTCGAGCTTTAACCAACTGAGCTACAGAGAGACAGTTGTCGAGCTCTAACCAACTGAGCTATAGAGAGACAGTTGTCGAGCTCTAACCAACTGAGCTAAGAGAGACTTGTTTGCTTGCTTGTTTGCTTGCTCGTTTGCTTGTTTGCTTGCTTGTTTGCTTGCTTGCTTGCTTGCTTGCTTGCTTGCTTGCTTGCTTGCTTGCTTGCTTGCTTGCTTGCTTGCTTGCTTGCTTGTTTGTTTGTTTGTTTGTTTGTTTGTTTGTTTGTTTGTTTGTTTGTTTGTTTGTTATATTGTTATATTGTTATATTGTTATATTGTTATATTGTTATATTGTTTGTTTGTTATATTGTTTGTTTGTTATATTGTTATATTGTTTGTTTGTTATATTGTTTGTTTGTTTGTTATATTGTTTGTTTGTTTGTTATATTGTTTGTTTGTTATATTGTTTGTTTGTTATATTGTTTGTTTGTTATATTGTTTGTTTGTTATATTGTTTGTTTGTTATATTGTTTGTTTGTTATATTGTTTGTTTGTTTGTTATATTGTTTGTTTGTTATATTGTTTGTTTGTTTGTTTGTTTGTTTGTTATATTGTTTGTTTGTTATATTGTTTGTTTGTTATATTGTTTGTTTGTTATATTGTTTGTTTGTTATATTGTTTGTTTGTTATATTGTTTGTTTGTTATATTGTTTGTTTGTTATATTGTTTGTTTGTTATATTGTTTGTTTGTTATATTGTTTGTTTGTTTGTTTGTTATATTGTTTGTTTGTTATATTGTTTGTTATATTGTTTGTTATATTGTTTGTTATATTGTTTGTTATATTGTTTGTTATATTGTTTGTTTGTTTGTTTGTTTGTTTGTTTGTTTGTTTGTTTGTTTGTTTGTTTGTTTGTTTGTTTGTTTTGTTTGTTTGTTTGTTTGTTTGTTTGTTTGTTTGTTTGTTTGTTTGTTTGTTTGTTTGTTTGTTTGTTTGTTTGTTTGTTTGTTTGTTTGTTTGTTTGTTTGTTTGTTTGTTTGTTTGTTTGTTTGTTTGTTTGTTTGTTTGTTAGTTTGTTTGTTTGTTTGTTTGTTTGTTTGTTTGTTAGTTGTTAGTTGTTGTTTGTTTGTTTGTTTGTTTGTTTGTTTGTTTGTTTGTTTGTTTGTTTGTTTGTGTAGTAAGTTGGCAGCTAAAATGTTCGTTATCCAAACAAGAAATTATATACTAAAATGCGTAAATTCTTCAGTACTTTTTACCGAAATGGCATGTTATAAAAACCAAACATATAGGTTGCAGGTTCCATGAGTCCAAATTCGTTCGGGAAACTTCCAGCCACCCTTGGTGCGTCCAATCCCGGACTCACCTCAGTAGTAATATAGAGGCCGTTCGACCCTTATTTTTGCGGCCGTGGAGGTGGTGGAGTGTGGTGGTGGAGTGAGGAGGAGGAGTATAGGTACCGTTCGACCCGGATTTTTGTGGTGGAGTGTGGTGGAGGGAGGGTGCGTAATGACGTCACTCATTAGCATACGTCATAATTACGTGCAATGACGTCACGCAGGCAGGTTTAAACAAGGATGTGTGAAACTTGCTGACTACGCATTTTTAGCGTCCCCCACGTGTATGATACAATAGGGGGCTTAATATTGGCTTGCTATGAATAGTTTGTGTCCCTCGCATGGCAAAATTGTTATCGAAATTAATATATAGCAGACTGGTTATAGCCGTATCTTTGCTCGGAAGAGATAAATTTCCACAGGTATATTGAAGGACTTTTCGTATGTTCCATATCGAGGAATTTATTCGTCACAAAAATCAAGACATATTTTAAACAGAACAGTTCCTAATCCCGAGTTGTCAACGTCGTTGTTAAGGTCAATAATATTAATATATAGCAGAGTTATAGTCGTATCTTTGCTCGGAAAAGATAAATTTCCACATGTATATTGAAGGATTTTTTGTATGTTCCATAGCGAGGAATCTATTCGTCACAAAAATCAAGACATATTTTAAACTAAACAGTTCCCAATCCCGAGTTGTCAACGTCGTTGTTATGGTCAATATTTGCATGTTGTTCAAGATTATTTAGCAATCCTCCTACATACATATATACTGTTAAGATGACCATAAGAAAGCTTATCAAGAGTAGAAGTTAGAATTAGAACAGTTGTAATATTTTTTGACACTATCGTCTGTTATTTGTATCAATAAACATGTTTTAAACTTTGCAAATGTTGCGTTGTTATGTGTTGCTAAGTCATTAGGAGGTGTAGGTAATTAAGGGGATTACGGCAATACGAATTTGCATGACTAAGTGTATCCATGGATAGATAGGGATTATTTATAACGCAGGTGTATGCCTTAAAATCGGGCGCGATGCTTTGTGGGCAAAAATTTACACAAGAATTTCGATTTAAGACACATTTATTTCTACAAAGTTAATAATTCTTGTCTGTATAAATATAATATTAACCACTTAAGAGTTGTGTTTCGTTTTTGTTTCTAACTTTAACCAATCCATTGAGCCATCATTCATTTCTGTATTGTCCACATTCTTTGCAGATTTTGTACTTGATTTTGTTCTCTTCCTGGAGGATTTTGGTCGAAGAATGGGTATATTTTTTATCCTGCTTTTATTCCACTTTGACTGTTTTTTATTGTTCCCAATTAATCTGTGCAATTCTGTTAAAACGTTTTCTAAGTCTAAAGCTGTTGGCTTAGCACGAATAAGATAAGGTTGTTTTTCTTGGGACGAAAGTTCATGGACGTCTGCCAAATGGTTTGCCAATCTTTTTAAAGCTCGCTTGCCGCAGATGGGACAATAGGGAGCTTTAGATTTGACTACGAGTACGACTACGAGTACGAGATTTGATCGCGTGCGAGGAAATTACCGTAGTCGTGTTCGTTTCCATTCAAATGTTGCTTTTATAACAGTAAACCAACAACTAGAGAAAAAGTTTCATAAAGTAAATCTCCTGCCGACTAAAATCCCCTACAAAACGTGTAAATAAGTCATAACATTAAAAACAGGCCAGATATTTAGCACTAATATATTATTTGCGCCGGATAAACGCTATATAAATGCTACAAATTATTTTTGGAAAACAAAAAAAAGTCAACTTTCTTTGTTTTTTTTTTGAAAAGTCGTCGTGAGGACTACGAGGTTTCTCCACAATTTCGTACTCAGATGGGCGACGGCTACGACTTTTTAGCGTCAGTACGGGATGGCGTAAAGGCCCTGTTACACGGTGCAATTTTTCATGCAACTTGTCTCGCAATACGTTGCGAGACAAGTTGCACGAGTCATTGCACCGTTTAACATGCCTTGCAATGGTCAAAATCGTTGCGAGACAAGTTGCATGAAGCATTGCAGAGAGTAGAAGTCGGTTCTACTTTTGGCAACGATTGCACTAATTATTTTTAGCATTGCAGCGTGTAACATGGCTTCGTGCAACTTGTCTCGCAATATTTAATGCTTGGAGAGTTCCTATTGGCTCTCCCCAGTACACGCTTTACTTTAATTAAAATTTGGCGCCAAATAGCGCCTCTCCCTATTCTCTTCGCATGCCTCTGTCCCGTATCGTTGCGAGTTGCATGAATATCATTGCAGCGTGTAACACCTCTTGCAACGCATTATCAAAATCTTTTTTTAAACATTGCGAGACAAGTTGCATGAAAAATGGCACCGTGTAACAGGGCCTTAAGCATACAGCATGCGTTTAGCTTGACGAATCTCGTACTCGTAGTCGTACTCGTAGTCAAATCTAAAGCTCCCTAATCTTTACACTTCCGAGGCATAATGTCAAATGATAAATGTCAACTGATTCCTAACATTAAATAGTTGTGGCCCTAAAGGCCGAAGGTTTGCTGGGACTTGGGAAAAGGTTAGAGAAATGGGTTAGGGGAAAATAGCTACCGCACAGGATCGATCTTATTTTACTTTTATAAATCAAACACAAACAACCATTAAGAGTCAATGTCACTAGGATACCGTGTGTTTCTGAAAAGTCTTTTCAAAAGAAATTTTCTCTTGTCAATAGCGGCCTCTAACGCTTCCCGGTGGTCGAAATTATCATCGTTGACAAAGACATCCCTGGTTTCCATAATCTTTTTGTGTATTGGATCTCTCTTTAGTTGTCTTATCCATAGTAGACGTTCCAAATAAATATTCTGCAAATCTTTACGAAGTTTTGGTACGATAAGTAAATATGCCTTGTCTTTAGCTTCGTTTTCGTCAAAACCTTCTGCAGTGAAATTCTGCGTTAGTTCTTCGAATTCCGATAAATTTTGTTGGGTTGCTTCAGCTTTTAAAGGAGCCCATGGATCGCTTTCGTATTCATCACCTACTTCACTACTAGTATCATCTACATTATCAGAATCACTCTCTGACGCAGAATCGGTTTCCACTTCGTTGTCAGTGTTATACGAATTCTCAACATCACTCTCTGATGTAGCACTATCAGAGTCTGCACCGTTCTCATTCTTTTCATCTTTACACTGAAATCTGTAGTAGGTTTCCAGCAGTACTGTATTTCCTTCGTATATAGTCAGGTTGAAACAACTCCAACCACAACCAACCGGCGAATGATCAATTTTTTTAACAACATCACATTTTATGAAGTGGCACCAAGGGCCTTTTCTACGGCCTTGTGTCCCGATTGGTGATTGGCTGGGACACTTCCCATCAAGCCTTCCCACCAATAGAATTCTAGAGAATCGGACCACAAGGCCATAAAAAATGCCCTAGGGGCCAATGCGAAAAGTGGCCCCAAGGGCCTTTCTACGACCTTGTGTCTCAATTGGTGATTGGCTGGGACACTTCTCATCAAGCCTCCCCACCAATAGAATTCTAGAGAATCAGGCCACAAGGCCATAAAAAAGGCACTTGGGGCCAATATGAAAAGTGGCCCCAAGGGCGTTTTCTATGGCCTTGTGGCAGATTCTCTAGAATCCTATTGGTGGGGCGGTTTGATGGGAAGTGTCCCAGCCAATCACCAATCGGGACACAAGGCCGTAGAAAAGGCCCTTGGGGCCACGTTTCGCATTGGCCCCAAGGGCATTTTTTATGGCCTTGTGGCCCGATTCTCTAGAATTATATTGGTGGGAAGCTTGATGGGAAGTGTCCCAGCCAATCACCAATCGGGACACAAGGCCGTAGAAAAAGCCCTTGGTGCCACTTCATAAAATGTGATGTTGTTAAAAAAATTTGATCATTCGCCGGTTGGTTGTGGTTGGAGTTGTTTCAACCTGACTATATACGAAGGAAATACAGTACTGCTGGAAACCTACTACAGATTTCAGTGTAAAGATGAAAAGAATGAGAACGGTTGCAGACTCTGATAGTGCTACATCAGAGAGTGATGTTGAGAATTCGTATAACACTGACAACGAAGTGGAAACCGATTCTGCATCAGAGAGTGATTCTGATAATGTAGATGATACTAGTAGTGAAGTAGGTGATGAATACGAAAGCGATCCATGGGCTCCTTTAAAAGCTGAAGCAACCCAACACAATTTATCGGAATTCGAAGAACTAACGCAGAATTTCACTGCAGAAGGTTTTGACGAAAACGAAGCTAAAGACAAGGCATATTTACTTATCGTACCAAAACTTCGTAAAGATTTGCAGAATATTTATTTGGAACGTCTACTATGGATAAGACAACTAAAGAGAGATCCAATACACAAAAAGATTATGGAAACCAGGGATGTCTTTGTCAACAATGATAATTTCGACCACAGGGAAGCGTTAGAGGCCGCTATTGACAAGAGAAAATTTCTTTTGAAAAGACTTTTCAGAAACACACGGTATCCTAGTGACATTGACTCTTAATGGTTGTTTGTGTTTGATTTATAAAAGTAAAATAAGATCGATCCTGTGCGGTAGCTATTTTCCCCTAACCCATTTCTCTAACCCTTTCCCAAGTCCCAGCAAACCTTCGGCCTTTAGGGCCACAACTATTTAATGTTAGGAATCAGTTGACATTTATCATTTGACATTATGCCTCGGAAGTGTAAAGATTGTCCCATCTGCGGCAAGCCAGCTTTAAAACGATTGGCAAACCATTTGGCAGACGTCCATGAACTTTCGTGCCAAGAAAGACAACCTTATCTTATTCGTGCTAAGCCAACAGCTTTAGACTTAGAAAACGTTTTAACAGAATTGTACAGATTAATTGGGAACAATAAAAAACAGTCAAAGTGGGATAAAAGCAGGATAAAAAACATACCCATTCTTCAACCAAAATCCTCCAGGAAGAGAACAAAATCAAGTACAAAATCTGCAAAGAATGTGGACAATACAGAAATGAATGATGGCTCAATGGATTGGTTAAAGTTAGAAACAAAAACGAAACACAACTCTTAAGTGGATAATATTATATTTATACAGACAAGAATTATTAACTTTGTAGTACTTAAAGAAATAAATGTGTCTTAAATCGAAATTCTTGTGTAAATTTTTGCCCACAAAGCATCGCGCTCAATTTTAAGGCATACACCTGCGTTATAAATAATCCCTATCTATCCATTGGGATACACTTAGTCATGCAAATTCGTATTGCCGTAATCCCCTTAATTACCTACACCTCCTAATGACTTAGCAACACATAACAACGCAACATTTGCAAAGTTTAAAACATGTTTATTGATACAAATAACAGACGATAGTGTCAAAAAATATTACAACTGTTCTAATTCTGACTTCTACTCTTGATAAGCTTTCTTATGATCATCTTAACAGTATATATGTATGTAGGAGGATTGCTAAATAATCTTGAACAACATGCAAATATTGACCATAACAACGACGTTGACAACTCAGGATTAGGAACTGTTTAGTTTAAAATATGTCTTGATTTTTGTGACGAATAGATTCTTCGCTATGGAAAATACAAAAAATCCTTCAATATGTATAGGTAATCACACAGGAAGGAGTGCAATTAATGATTAACACTACGAGTGATATTTGAAAAATGTGCCATAATTGCACGAGCCGCCGAGGCGAGTGCAATTTGGCACATTTTTCAAATATCACGAGTAGTGTTAAGAGGAGATTTTTTTAAAAATTGAGAAACTCGCGATCAAAAATACCGTGATGCTTTGCGAAAAAATAGTAAATTTTGTTGTTTTTTGGAACATGGCGGCAAAGGAGTGAACGTGTTTAAATTTTGCTCTATTGATCTCATGAAAACTCGCTCGATGTTACATCTAAGACATGAAATGGTATATTCAGCATATTTTCCTGTACTGGAAGTTAATAAAACATCTCCACGGCGTTTTAAACAACAACAACGTGCTTCGAACTCTGGAGGTGTATACTTCGAATGCAGAAGCCAAGAAGGTACGAATATTTTAACTGCTTCAGTTCTGTTTTTATGTGGCTAGATCGTAAAAATAATTCCGTCAATAGCAACATATATGCCTAAACTTTGTGTCTTTTCTGCATCGATTTGATCTTGGCCTCAGATATTTGTATTTTGCCTTTTGAAGTGAGCGACCTTTCTTCGACTTTAAAAGCCCCATTGTCGTTCGCTCCCACAAATTATCCTGCAAATACACCTTGAAATTCATGTTGATTTCCCCAAAAAATTATTGCATGTGAAAGAGTGTTATCGTATGCCCAAATAAATCTCAATTTATGCATGTATTGAAGTGTACTGTGTTGATAAACGTCCATTTTCCTTCTGCAAACATTATTATTGTATGTCATTTTTCGCGCCAACTTACAAAATCGATTCACCTTGGATATTTTAGATATTTTTACGTTTAAACCAATTGGCGCACTGTGGGACTTATAGTACATTGTAGTACAGTCTTTGAGGATAAAAACAGTGCCTGTTTGAAGAAATTTTAGGTGAATGGTCCTCGCACAATTTTTAAAAGTAAATGTTTTAGTTTCCCATTTTCCTCACTTTTTGCTAAAATAGATGGCTTTTGTTTTGATTGTTTTAAAATACTCTACCTAGTGGTTAAACATTAATAGGTTTCCTAACTATGTAGCTTTGTAATCGAGTACCATTATAATGCTGGCCAAAATCTAGAAGAAAACTCTGAAAAACAAATTATGAAATTTTTTGATCATGAAAATGTTGATTTTCTGCCAAGTGGGCAAAAGAATGACTGAAGGCTTTACAAAATTGCAAAAATAATGCTTAATATTGATTGGCACACCGCAAGGTGTATCTACGCTTGAAGTTTATGTATTACACTTCAAAGTTAATATGGTTTGGGAAAATTTTAGGTGCATGGTCCTCGCAGAATTTAGTCATTTTCATCGGCTTTTCTTTTCGAGTTTTATTGCATTTAATTAAGGTGGCTCTATGATGTTTTGCAAGCTGTAAGGAAATATGTGCTGAAAATGCAGTATTCTTCATGATTATAAATCACTATGGATATCAAAACTTTTCTAAAGTGTATTTTAGCATTTAGGGGCTGTTTACATGAGCCTGGCTAGCCACTTGTAGCCGGGCTGGCCCGGTTAACTGAGGCGCCCGGCTTATTACAAATTCTTTAACAAAACAATTTTAGTTTATATGTCTAGCCCGCCTAGCCGAGATCTCACTCGAGTCAAACGGGGTGCCTGGCTAACCGGGCTGAAATTTTCCCATGTAAAGTCACCAGCCCGGGTAGCCAGGCTAGCGAAAAAACTTCTGTACAAGCTACAATATCGATTTGAATTAGTATTTTTTGGACAAATAGTTATTTCTTAAGTTGTTCTTAACATGCATTTGGCTTGTGTGACAAATTTCCCCCTGCCATATTTGGCTTGATAAAGTTTCAGCCCTGTTGATTGGGCTAGCCAGGCTCACGTAAACAGCCCCTTAATGGATTTGTACACTATATGTCACATGTGGTTGCTATGGTAATGTGAATTCATTTGCTAATTATTTTCTAACAAGATGATATTTTGTATTTTTTTCTCCCTGCTTTTGCTAACATTAGAGCACTTTTCATTAGCCCTTAGTGTTCCTAGCACATACATCAGTCCTTGTCGTAAGCAGACAAATAATTTTCCTAAAAATTGTCCCTTTTTTATCAATTTCTTCAGGATCATTGCAATGGTAACATAATTAACCCATTAAGCTGCAGAGCTAGCATTATGTGGAACTAGCAAAACCAGTAAGTGGGATGAATTTCTTTTGTTTATATGTCAGAAAGTTTCATATAGGAAAGCTGTCACCTCTCTTGTCTTAGATCAAAATTACCTTTGCTTACCTCGGGATGAAGTAAAAATAGTTTTTTTTCTGAGAATAGGCCCTTCCAAGGTTAAGGATGCCATCTTGAATATATTGTTTTCACCATTGTGTTTGTACCACCTCCCCTATAGGGAATTCCATTGTGTTTGCACCCCTTGTACTATTGTTTCATTATGGCATTGTCAACCTTGGAAGGGTCTATTGCTTTCAGTTATGAAGGCTTAACACCATATACTGAGTTGATTTGATTTGATTAACCCTTTAAGTGGCAATGCACCCCCCATTGTGCCTTACTTTAGTATTTTACTCTGTCTAATGCCAGATGATTTTACTCAGCATCAGGTTTGAGCCATTCAAATAGTGATAGTACTTAAAAAAGGCCTGTGCTATACATAGTGATATCTCTCTTATCAGGCAAACCCAGCTTTTGCAGGAAAATCTCCCATGTTTGAACCTCTTTCAAAATACTGCTCTTATTAATTTCATTGGAAAAAAACATAGGTGGGTGGGCATGGGCAGGAACCAATTAGATCATGTATACACATTGTAATAAATTTTCAAAAAATATCAGATTTTCTAAGAAGATCTTTTCTTGCAGGCTATTAAGAAAACATGAAACGAAACAAGATGAAATGAATATTTATTAAATTACAGATTGTGATACAAATTTATCTATTGTGTGGATATTACAAAAAGTTTATAGGATGTACAAAATACTCTGCAATGTACCAACATTTGTCATCATAATCATATCTTCAAGGTTGTAAAAGTAATATCGCAGAGATCTGTAAAAAATATACTTTCATTGTTAACTTAGAGGGAAAGAAGTATTCTTTTGTGTAGCAGTGGGATGGATTTACTTGGGGGTATTGGGGGAGGCGGTTCTTTGTTAAATAAAGTATTGGGTCTTTATGACTTTATAGACAACTTTGATTTCCAAAAATTGACATGCCTGTCTGGGGTCCATAGTGATGATGCATCCTACCTCAGTTGTTGGTCAGGCCCTAACCTGCCATCAGGCCTATAAATAAATAAATAGGCCTGAAACAAACCTAAACAAAAGTACATGCCTTACAACCGTATTTCAGTTGTAAATCTGGTTGGTCTACGAGACAAAAGATTTTTCAATCTGTCATTTGATTGGTTGGTGTTAATTAGATTATACTGTTCTTGTTGATATATTTTATAGTGATCACAACTATAATCAGATTGTTGTTGTCATTGTGCGAAATTTTAATTTCTCCTGTGACATTTTGATTGGATGCTAAATATAAA
>CACRXK020016296.1:0-11487 GCA_902702795.2 Paramuricea clavata | reverse complement strand
CTCTAGATCCACCAATGTTGTCTCATGTTTCATATCAAAATAAAAAGTTTGTGCAGGAGCGAGATAAAGAGCTCGCTGTTGTTCAACGTGCTATGTTGAACATCACAGGCCCATTAAGCACATTACATGACCGTTTAGAAAACAACCTTCCTGTTAGCCCTACTGAGCTCAAGTTGCTTGTTGAACAATCCCTTTGTTTAGTTGGTTCGGCTAACTCACAATTATCGGTACTCCGCCGCAAGAAGGTACTTGCATCCATTAACAAATCAAAAATTGATTTGGCAAACCAGCCATTGCCAAACGCTCAACGATGGCTATTTGGGGACGATTTTCCCTCAATTGCATCTAAGGAAGCCGAGCTATCACGGGGTTTGGAAAAAAATCTGGCTCCTACGGCCCCCAACTGATTTATAACCAAGACCCGAAACAACCAAGCAGAAGTTTCTCTCAGTCTACTAAATACAATACTCAAAACAACAGGGGTCAGTTTTCTCGTACTCCCCAGTCTCGTTTCCAACGGCCCCCAAATTACCACACCACTTCGAACAGTGGCAGGTTCTGACAGCAGACCCATTTATTCTAGATGTTGTTGCCGGTTTAAAAATTCCTTTTCGTTGCGTTCCTGTTGAACAAAAAAAAATAAAAATGACTCAGGTCCGTTCAGAGTCAGAAACACCTATTTATGTACAAGGAGGTGTCAGTCCTGTTAACGAGGGGGGCAATTTGCAAAGTCCCCTTTGCCAAGTCCCCAAGAAGGACGGTGGTATGAGATCGGTTATAGATCTAAGCTCACTGAATCAATACATAGAAACATAACATTTCCAGATGGAACATCTTTCCTTGATAAAAACCTGCCTACAACAGGGGTACTACATGACAAAATTGGGCCTAAAGGAGGCATATCTTTCGGTTCTGCTGGAAAACCAAAACGTATCAGTTCAAAGCAGAAACGGCGAACATTGTGTTGTCAAATCCTGAAAATCGAGAAACCTGCATTAAGGAGCATAGCTCAACTGTTGGGGTTACTAGAATCTTACCGTCCGGCAATCTGGAAGGCTCCTTTTCACTTTCGTTTTCTTCAAGCTTTGCTTATTCGCAACCTGCACACTTCAGATCACAATTACGAAAATTCAACTTCCATGCAAACAGAAAGCTGAAATCCAATGGTGGTTTCAGAATATTATGACAATCAATGGCAGCCCAATTACGGTGCCTCCCCCGAATGTAACAATTTTTCCGATGCCTCGAAACAGAGGTGGGGCAGTCACCAGCATTTATCAAACCGAGAAGTTGTTACACATCAATATTCTCGAACTGAAAGCTGTTTTTTTTTCTAAGCCTGAAGTCTCTCTTGAAGAACTATCGTTCAATGACAGTGTCACTGAACATAACTATCATTCAATGACAGTGTCATTGAACATGGACAATTTCACCGCGGTTACTTGCATAAATCACAAAGGAGGCATCACCCGTTGCTATTACTAGAGCTGACATTATAACTGTGGGATTGGCGCAAGCAGAGAGACTTATTTGTCATAGCCCACCACCTTCCAGGGAAGATCGACATTCAAGCAGACCTCGAATCCAGGCAGTTTCTGGACAACAGCGACTAGATGATCGAGCCCAACAACTACACAACCGTTCCTGAGGAACTGTCTGACGGATCTCTTCGCCTCTCGTCTAACACGACAACTAACAAATTACATCAGTTGGAGACCAGACCCAGAGGCTCACCATTGGGATGCCTTCACGGTGAGCTGGAAGGGACTTGCGGGTTATGCTTTCCCTCCCTTCAACTTGGTCCCCATGGTCCTCAAAAGGTCTTGTCGGACCAGACAGATATCTTCTTGATAGCTCCAATTTGGCAAGCTCAGCATTGGTGTCCTCTTCTACTAAGTCTTCTGGTACAACATTAATTAACCTGTCCTGCTACCAAACAGCAAACATCTCTTGAAGGATCCAACCGACCCTTCTTAAATTCACCGATGTACCCACGTCTACATTTGGGCGTATTTCACATCTCGAACGTTAGCAAACTACTCATTTTCAGCCACTCGTAGTTCCACACGCAAAACCTACGAATCTAATTAGCAGCGTTGGAGCCGCTGGTGTTCTACAAGGCAAATTAATCCAATTTCATCAGCTTTAAGCAACGTCCTTACCTTTTTGGCGGACTCACTCGCCTCCGGTTTGGAATATAGAACCATGAATGTTCTGAGATCTGCTTTGTCATCAACCCATCCACGAATCGACGGTTATCTAGTCGGACAACATTCATATGTTGTTAACCTGATGAGAGGTGTTCTAAACAATCGACCTCCAAAACCCAGATCCCTAACGTTCACCTTGTTGACTACAAAGACAACTCGTCCAGATGAAACTGTTTCTGCGTTTTATACTTGTTTCCCAGATGACAAAAGGTGATGTCTGATAGCTTGTTTCCAACAATACATCTCAATGACGGTTGAATTTAGAAGAATTATGAAGGACCAACCTAAGTTGTTTCTTTCATTTATTATACCTCACCGAAACAATTTTATTATAGACCAATGGTATCAACACCAAACTTTGGTCGTGTTGGGTTAAACTAATTGTAAACAGGTCTTTAGACTTATTGTATCTACAGAGCTAAATAATAAAGTTCTTTTTGGCGGTTCACCATTGTAGTGTTAAACTCTACCGCTAGTATTCTCATATATTTCGACCGGAGTTCCCGAAATATAATTCGAATTATACTAGGGCTGTTCCAGCCTGCAGGTATAATTTAGGTTATATGAGGGAACGAAGGGAGAAATATATGATTCCCACCCTTATACCCGCCCAGTTCATCTCAGGGTTAAATAAGCCACAGGAGGATTATGGGACGGGTCAGATCAGGGGGTGTTGGGGTTATTGCCAGAGATTTCTTTGGGTTAAAATGTGATGTGAAGCACAGATTGGTAATGCCATACCGCTAGTATTCTCATATATTTCTCCCTTCGTTCCCTCATATAACCTAAATTATACCTGCAGGCTGGAACAGCCCTAGTATAATTCGAATTTAATAGTCTGCTTTGTTGAAGTACAACACTTTGGGTTGATCAGTTTGATCATGAATGCAGTATAAAAAATTTTTCAAATTTTTCATATTTTTTTCTCATTTTCCCCCCAAATTTTTCATTTTTTTCAATTTTTTCAAATTTTTCCCAGCCCCCACATGGGGAAACCCAATATTGATTTCCTCAGGTAGGGAATGCTACCATTTTTTGACCAAAGGTGATGTCCCTGGGGTGTGGATTTTGATAATTTTTTCCAGGAAAATGACAAATCCCCCCTCGCCCCCCGGCTTAACATTGATAGGTGCATTAATTGAGTAAGTGCTATATTGCATGACTGTGTTAATAACAACAAGCAATGAAAACTAACTGGGGTATGTTCAGATGGATTTTAACCTGGTTACTTTTTGGAAGTGTAAAACAATGAGCGTAGATGAGTTTGACTAAGTCTTAAGTAGCAACTAATTCATGTCGGATTGGTATTGATAACATCATCTTCCTACAAGACAGAATCATAAAGTATTTAATTTTAATCTGAATTTAATTACTAGTAGTCGTATTACAATACAAAAAACATAACATTTTTTAAACTTACTTGCTTGATCTCGATTGTAAGCTGTAAATGCAGAAAAAGATAAGCGGTAATATAGAAACTAACTAACAAGAAACTATCAACTAGGGACTCCCCTAAACCTAGTTATAGCCCATAGGTAGTATGAGGTAGGATTAGTCTTTCTACTAAATTTTTTGAAAAGATAAAAGGAAAACACATACGTTTTTTACAATTTATTGACTTGCGCCGTTTCTGGCCACGATTATGGCATTTTCCTAAATAAAGAAGTACATGCATGACACTTCTGACTTCAATAGGTTATGTTTAGTTAGTGGCTTCTAAATAACAAACAATGGACTGGAATATAGAATCACAAACATGCAATACCTTTAAATTTAACATTCTCTGTCGACTGACCTATTAAAAACCAATAGCCGACAATTTCAAAAATATAGTACAAAACATAATCCGAAGATTAGCATCTGGAAACCCAAAATATGAGTCAAACAAGAAAGTGAGTGAGTAATATTTCGATTTTATTACAAAATCATCATCAGACTAACTATTGTTACAATATATACATGGTCTGATATACAAGTTGGCAAGGCATGATGACATAACGGAAGTCTCAATCAGAACCACGACAGGTGCAGTGAGATGTAAGTGTGATGAAATGTGGGTGTATAGATTAAGAAAAAAACTTAAGTTCTTTGCTGGCTTTGAGTCCAGTGTTTAAACTTCATGGGTGAATGGTACTTGATATATAGAGATGCAAGCAACAAGAGAAAATTAGGTGTGCGAGAATTAATAGTGTGAAGAATTTGCGAGTTGTCAATTATTAAGTTGGGAATAAAAGTGGAAACGTTGTCAGCGTTAGTTGGGTTGTTAAGTTTGTCAAAAGCAAAGCGGCAGGTACAAAACGCAGGTTGCAAGTTGCAGGTTGGAATTTTGCAGGTTGGGGATTTTGCAGGTTGGAATTTTGCAGGTTGCCAGGAACTTTGCAGGTTGATAGTGCAAACTTAAAATTACACCACTTTTTTAGTATTCTAGTATAACTTAGTTGTGCATTTATTGCAGTCTGACTCCTTGTCGGCGCTTTTGATATCAGCCTACTCTGCTGCCATGTTCCTAGCCTCTGCTTTAAGGCTAGTGGCCATCACCCCCGTAATAACATTCAAAATGACCAGATTGGCTTGGATCTACAGGGAGACAAATGTTTTGATTGTTGCGAGGTGCCTACATGACGTGGCGGCGTTTATACTAGAATGTTGTTAAAAGTTAACTAACTCTCGAGTAATGATACGGTAATTGGGGGCTTGAGTGGACTTCTCATAAGTGGGTGCAGAGGAGAGACACCTCATTCAGGCATTTTCTGAACTGCCACCACGTCATGTAGGCTCCTCGCAACATTCGAAACATCCGTCTCCCTGAAGGTCCAAGCCAATCTGGTCATTTTGAATGTTTTCACAAGGGTGATGGCCACTCCTTAGAGCAAAAGCTAGGAACATTGTAGCAGGATAGGCTGATATCAAAAGCACTGACAAGGAGTCAGACTGTAATAAGTACACAATTAAATTATACTAGAATACTTTATAGTGGTGTAATTTTAAGTTTGCATCATCAACCTGCAAAATTCCTGGCAACCTGCAAAATTCCAACCTGCAAAATCCCCAACCTGCAAAATTCCAATCTGCAAAATTCCCAATCTCGTTCCCAGAGTATGCCTGTTCGCGGGTTAGGTTGTGGCATGACTCTGGGGCAGTGAACTCTAATAATAACTGGAAGGCTAAGTCAGGGGGGGAAGTTGAAGCCGTGCTTGAAGCTTTTTTTGTAGGTAGACCCAGTCCTTTTTAAATTTTTTTTTCAAAATATGCACATTTTTCGATCAGAAATATCTTGCCCCAAAATATTAGTTA
Source organism: Paramuricea clavata (assembly GCA_902702795.2). NCBI lineage: Eukaryota > Metazoa > Cnidaria > Anthozoa > Malacalcyonacea > Plexauridae > Paramuricea > Paramuricea clavata. The sequence continues at coordinate 5,983 of CACRXK020016296.1, read as the reverse complement.
TACTACCAAATTTAATTTATATCAGTAGTATTATAAATGAGTTTAATATTCGCAAAGCAAACAAATCACGAATTAGCAAAAAAATACGAAAAAACACGGCCATAAGCATGAATGGTCAGAAAAACCGCGCGTTTTAGGCTGCTTTTTCTGAGTTTTTGGAAGTTTAAGATAAAACTAAGACGTCATACCTCAGGAATTATTTAAACCCATGCAAAATACATCTGTATGCGAAGTTTCAAGAAGATTGAACGTTTTAAGGTCGAAAAAAAAGCATTTGAAAATTGACAAAAATATTGCCATATTCAAAATGCTTATAGTTGTGGCCAACAAGATGCCAATGACGAAAATAACATCACTTGAAAAACGCCAATTTATTTATGTTTAAAAGCGACTAAAACAAGGACTAAAAGCTCAGGATCAATAACAATACCTAGGGTTTAGTACAACATAAATTTTGGGACTGTCAAAATGTTTTATAGTATATGTTTTTGAGTTGAACGGCGAGGTTTCCTTCGGCACGTCCAAACTTTCGTCATTTTTTCAAAATACAAAAGCAAAACTCCTTACTTTTTGCTGCAGAGAGATGTAAAACAGTTGGAACGAATCGGAAAACCTGGTTTAAATCCCAAGTCATTGTTGTATTCCCATGGAAAAAGTGTTTTTCTTGCAAATTTTTGCTCGAAAACAAACTTTTGGCAGAATTTTTTTCACTCCTCGAAACTCTCCTTAGTCTTTTTGAAAGCTGATTTTCCAGCGCGCCGGCTTCAACGAATCATAGACTTTCATCATAGGAGTTAGCCTTCCAGTTATTTTTAGAGTTCACTGCTCTGGGGAAATCGAATTTTTTTATCCAAAATGAGATAAATGGCGCATGCGCTTTTATTGCTTATGTTTATTCCGCTTACTAAATTCGCGCGGGCACACGCTCACAATCGATATATTTGTTGAACAGATTCTCATCAGAATATAGTATACAAAATGTTTTTTTATACGTTTAAAGGTGCTTTAAATCGTACTACTATTAAATTATATTCAATGGCAAATATTGAAAGAGCTATGAAAGCTGTTCTAGCGAAAAGAGGGCTTGAATATTCGTTAAAAGACGAGACATTCAAATGTATCTCGGCCATTGTAAAATGGTGAAGATGTTTTGGTTGTTTTGCCAACAGGTTATGATGGGCTTATTATGGCAAATATTAAAATATTTCAGCTGCTACCTGACGTGTACGACATGTTACTTGGCGTAACTAATTATATCGTGATACTGATAGTCATATCTCCACATGAATGACCATATGGGGCGCCAAAGCTGACAAAATAAAAATGGTTGGTGATATAAAGTATACTAAAATTTACCCCTCTGATATAAGATATGATACGCGAGGTAGCTCGTGATATAAAGTATAACTTATGTACACATCAATATATAGGATATAACCTTAGTGACACAATATACAGAGTATACTTTAACTGTCCGCGATATAGGTTATAGAAATAGACTGGGGCGAGTTTCTAATTATTCATGTACCATTTTAAAATTCACTTCCGGCTTTGAAATTTAATCAGGAAAATTAATCAGTAATAAATTAATCAGTAATAGCGAAATGAGTTAACGCGGGAAATGTAGTAAATAGATTAGAAGATATTTTAGCATCATGGCGGAAAGAGAAATGGCGTTCAGTGGAGAAAGCTCGTCAACTTCGGCGCCTGTAACTGTTAATGATACTAATAATATGAGGACAAGTGTTAATAATGTGGTGAATCACCCACAATTTCGCTCACTTTTGAACGATGCAGTCGGAAGCCGGAAGTGAATTTTAAAATGGCACATGAATAATTAGAAACTCGCCCCAGTCTATTTCTATAACCTATATCGCGGACAGTTAAAGTATACTCTGTATATTGTGTCACTAAGGTTATATCCTATATATTGATGTGTACATAAGTTATACTTTATATCACGAGCTACCTCGCGTAACATATCTTATATCAGAGGGGTAAATTTTAATATACTTTATATCACGAACCATTTTTATTTTGTCAGGTTTGGCGCCCCATATGACCAAGGCATTTCTGCATGCATGATACTGTAGTATGTCAAACTATGATTATGATACAAGGGTGACAAGGCAATTCTGTGCTACACTATACTATATTTTGGTGATGGCAGCGATATCAAATTACCATTGGATCCACATGAGAACCCAACGTATAAGGTTTTTCTATATGCACCCAGAAATGTGTGTCTATGACAAGAAAATACAAGCTTTTTTCAACTGTATACTGTAAACCTCTGAATATAATGCTCACCTCATTCCAAATATACGCCCTCCCTGAATATAATCCCAGTATGTTATTTAACATTGACATTGTCTTTTAATATAGCAGAGAACGATATTTAAAACACTGTCATTGTCTTACTATGTTAATCGAAGTGTGTTATTAATTATACATGTTTATTTTCCTGTTTATGACCGACTTGTTTATTACTAACACAATTGATTGTCCATGTATAAGGCCCCCGTGCATATAAGCCCCCCCCCCTAAGCCCACCAAAAATCACTTACAAAAGAATATAAGCCCAGGGCTTATAGTCAGAGGTTGACGGTATTATTTATCACATATTTTAGCAATAAACACATTTTTTATATTATATTACATTAACATATATACATGGAGCACATATAAAGTCTTTAAAATTTAAATGACAGTACATTGTGTTTGTAATTATAATTACTATAATTACTTGTGTTGAAAGTAAATGAAGTGAACAAATCCATATATATTTGTTGAAAATTTGTTTTCATGCTTCACACTGTGTATCTTTGAACATTTAATCAGCAACTAATTATAGGCAAGGATGTATTTACTAGCTCATTACTCCATACTACCAGGTACATAACATGCAAATTATACATCAACCTTGCAATCCATGCTTTAACCCCTGCAGTTGCCCCTCTCCTGCAGATGTTTGGGAAGGGAGAGGAAGGAATGCAGGTACTGTAATTTCTATATTTAGCCCCCTTCTCTTCAAGCCCCTCTCCAATAACCTCCCCCCCCCCTCATTTGGATACAAAAATAAATAAGCCCCCCTCCCCTCATTTAACCATGCAGTCCCCATTCAATTAATTCTTAAAATCATGAAATATATTGCATTTCTGTAGTATTTTAATAAAACAGTACAACTGTAACTCTGAATATGGACATTTTTTAATTAATGGTAACCAGACTTATTGCATATATTTAGAACAAGTGCCCCCTCAATGATGCTTAGGAAACAATAATACCCAGGAGGCTTGATACAGAAATTAAAGTTAATGTTATTTATATATAATTGGATTAATTGCCAATATATTCACAGAGTATAATAGTTTGGAAATGGAATCAATACTTGTATATTTTTAGCAAATGAGCATTGCTATTGATCAACAATAACTCTTATTGCTATAAACAACATTGTTTCACATAGCAACAGACAAGGAAACATCTGTATTTAAATTCTCTACTTATTTTTTATCCAGACACAAATTGATGAAAAAATTGTTTCAGGTTTGGCTTAGTTATAGCCTTACATTGGGCTATTCCATTTAATATCCCCCCCCCCCTTGTTGAGGATCCCTGGAATTCTTCAGGGGTAAAGGGTTTTGAGCTTGGAATTCTTCAGCGGTAAAGTGTTTTGAGCTTGGAATTCTTCAGGGGTAAAGTGTTTCGAGTTTGGAATTCATCTGGGGTAAAGGGTTTTGAGCTTGGAATTCTTCAGGGGTAAAGTGTTTCGAGTTTGGAATTCATCTGGGGTAAAGGGTTTTGAGCTTGGAATTCTTCAGGGGTAAAGGGTTTTGAGCTTGGAATTCTTCAGGGGTAAAAGGTTTTGAGTTTGGAATTCTTCAAGGGTATAACCATGAAAAACATGTATCCTCGACAGGGGGTGTACCGATATTAAATGGAATAGCCCATCATGCTGTCAAGTGGCAATCATTTACAAAGCAAGTCTATAACCAAATGTTTTACAGTAACAACCTGAGGAACTTCTTAAATCAATTATTCTATAATTTATACAAATGCTACAAAAACACCTGGCATATCTTAAATTTATATAGATAACTCCATTTACAAAAGCATAAAGACTACAGACTACAACATGTTGAGTGTTGACCATAATGTACTATATTGTTTAAAGCTTCAAGTTTTTAACACAAGCAAAAGCTGTCACTCCAAAGTCCTGGCAACAATATGTCAATTTAACAAAACAACGACAACGTGTGCGATGCATAGATGTGATTTCATTTAGCCAATTCTTTCATAGTTATAATGAATATACTCATAATGATACTGTAGATCGATAAAAAGTTATTCATAAATACCATGCCATTTTATAAGTATATACCCAACGTCCCAATACCTTTTCATTATTCAAACGATTAATATTATATCCTTCGATTTATATTGTTTGATTTCGCATTCCAAATTTGATAAACATTGATAATTCTCTCTTCGCGTATTTTCACGCGTAATTCTCGCAAAAAACACGCATTAATTGTGTCGGCAGTATTGATGATCACGGCAGCCAATCAAATAACGATTTCGATTCGATTTCCCCAGAGTCATGCCACAACCTAACCCGCGAACAGGCATACTCTGGGAACGAGATTGCAAAATTCCCAACCAGAGGAGGTTGGACAGCAGGCCGCAAAGCATCATGGGTATTGAGCGCCTAATTCCACGGCGTGGCTTCATTGACTGTTGACTATCGAGGAGTGAACATCTCTCTGACTAAACAAATATGGAAGCTTTCGAACGACTATTGTGTCAGAACAGCATATTGCTGTAGTGTTGCGATCCTCATTATGACTTGTGTTTTGCTATACCAAGTTTACCTTTTTTTAAATTGCATGGGACGTGCTGTCATTTTAGTTTAGTTCATAAATAATCCGTCTGAGCGAAGGAATTGTGTTTATATAAATATTCCCAAATCCCAATAGCAAGGCTCTTCTTTCTAAGTTGGATGGCGTTAAATCTCCGTGTATCATCAACGTGAAAACAAGTGCAGTATTTAAGGTTGGTATACTACAATGCATTACAGTTATCTTGTTATTTTATAGTCAAATTTCCGCTTTGTTGTTTTTATTCTTGTACTGTACTGTACTGTACTGTACTGTAATTTCAGAAATACACTGCACAAAATTATAGCGTAATATTTGTGTTTATTGCCTCCAGTTTGACCCTATTGTGTGTGTCTATGTACTCTGTCACTGTGATAGTTATGTACATGTTTTGAGTTAAACAAATTGTTTAAGAAATTTTTGCTGAAGTAGTATACAGTAGTTATATATTTTTCAATTTTCATCTGTAAGTAATATTGCCATATTTGTGTGTTGTTCTAATATTACTGTAAATAGTGACACACTTTTGCATTAGATTGCTAATTTTAGAGATTACAGTGTATGTATAAAATAAAAATTTTCTTGTTATGATTTTGTAGAAAGAGATCTATTTGAGTGGTTGGCTGGTCTTGAACCTGGTCAGGATGGATATATGGTAATGAAGGTGATACGGCAGAAAGCGGTGACCAATTAAGTGATGAGGATGAAAGTGACGAGAACGAAATCATCCATGCTGTACCATCCAAGTGCACCAGTGCTGCTCATGAGAAAAACTACCAACATCATTTGGAACAGGCAATATACTTGCTCTTCATGGACAAGATAAACCAGTGAATGTAAGAATATGGCCAGAGCAATTGAATCCAATGGACCCAAGTGCAATTGATCTGGACTATATGGAACTGGATGGACACATGTTGGTTATTTAATATTGCTTCTGAACTATGCGAGTATTTGCACCCACTAATTGCCGCAGGAGATATCTTAGAGGTCTATGTTCAGCATATCAAGTATAGGGTTGACTTATTTTAAAATAGGATTTTATCCAAAAATTTCATTAAAGTAATGTGGTGAGTGGGAGACTCAAGTGGTAAAGAAGAGCA
>CACRXK020016295.1:0-11488 GCA_902702795.2 Paramuricea clavata | reverse complement strand
CCCCCCCCAATCACTTTTCTAATGGTCCGTCCCTAAAATGTACGGTAAGTCAAAGTTTAACTGCAGTAGCATATTCATTTGCGGGATTAATGTCAGCGAAACGAGTATAATCTTGCACTCACCACTAGAATAGCTCCAGAATAACTAATGATCTCTCCTAACTTAACTAGCGCTTGACCTCGCGTCGTAATGCGGTGGGTACATTAGTAGAGGCTATAGCTGTTGCAAACTAAAAATCAACTTAGACGTAAAAGCAGGTTTTAATCTATTGATTTATGATACTATATATTTCAGAAAAAATACTTTATATCATACGAACAGTAAACTGTCTATAATTTGACACAGTCAATTACTTAAGAAATTTTTTCATAATAAACTTTAATTTTTATAACATTTAAATTAAGCCAGGGGCACACGACGCAATTTTTTAGTCTGTCGAAAAACAAAATACAAAACGATCTGATATTCAGTGATAAAAATTAGTGGGCAAAAATAAGTATTTTGATGAAGACAGAGATGGAAATCGCAACATGTGTGCCTGGCTTTATTTCATAAAATCAGGCAATTTGCATGCTCGACAACAATAGGGAATGATTGTTGGTTCTCTTTCCGACAATTATAAACTGCTGCAATGATATACATACATGTAAATTTAAGCGAAATTGGATAAAACGATGTTTATGGATAAAATAAACTGCGTTTCGGTCAATGCGTCAATAATTAACCGGTTTTTCTACTAGAGACGCAATATCCGTCTGGATCTCTTCCATATAACGCAATATCCGCCTGTATCTCTCTCTTGGTGCACAAATCTAACCAAAGCAGAAAAGCATGTCAATCATGGTTAAAAAATAACCAAGTCACAGATGAATTTGCCTTGCCAATGGCATAACAAATAAGACAGTTTCGTCATTAACTTTATCATACCCGGCGATAAAGTTTCGTGTTATACGCTGAACAGGTATAAACGACGCGGGGCCAAAACACTCAAACATGTTTGCGCACCAAATCTCTGGCGCTACCATATTTCCAGCATTACCATAATGGAACCGCTCTGGATGATGCTGAAACCAACGAACGTACGCAAAACAAAACGAATACACCTTATCATTATACGAAATCGACTGCCGTATAAAGCAATCGACGATACCCGGCCTTTCGTCCATACTTTCAATATCAACATCTCCATGGAATCTTCCTGCCCACTTTGCTAGGATGTAAGCAAAGCGATTGAGACGGGAAAATGTAGACCCATATCGTTCCCCTGCAAACGCAATTGATGCGTACTTGTCACAAAGAAGAGGTATATCGTTGGTTGTTAAGCCAGGAAGGAAGATCGTGTAAACCCTGCTCAAGTACTCATGCTCGTCAGTATCCAAATGTTCAATAACGTGCGGTGAACCAAAAGAATAACCGTCCAGAGAAAACCACAATTCATTACCAACATGAATTCTATCGTTACACATTCGAAGAATGTTGATTGCCAGTTTGCTATCAATTACGTCATTCATCGATCGACGGCCTTCGCGCTGATGAATTTTATCCGTTAAGTCTCTAAAATGCTGCGCGCATTCTTCTGGGAATTCAAATTCCCTTAAGTTTTGGTCTCTCAAGAACTTTCTCATTATTTGCAATTCAATCGATCTGTTATTGGTCGAGTAGTTCCCTAATATGCCATTATAACGTTCGAAACTAAACAACCAAAAACTATAAATAGGCCCATAGTCAAGAATACAGTCTGCCAAATGAGTGTGCATGTGCATGTTCGGTGTAATGCGTTGGGTCCCATACATTTTTTCGATATCACGGCAAAACGTTACTAGCAGAGAATGTGCAAGTCCCACGTCAGATATTTTAATCATTGGCTGTGACAAAAGTTTACAGGCTTTAACGAAATTTAACCAGCACTTGTAATGATTATTTGTTATAAAACCTAACAATGCAAAAGGAGAAAAAACAGTAACCCATGTTTTCCACTGTTCTGCCGTAAATCCAGAAAAAGATTTCGCTATTTTGAAAGGAATTCGACCCATATTTGAAGGTGTATTAGTTGCGTCTACTTTTTCTTGAACACGTTCCAAATCTGCACGAGTCAAAACAGAAAGTTCAAGCCATAATTCCATCATGTGTTTAGCCGTTCCCAGGAACAAATTATGCATTGGATCAACAATCGTAAACCTAATGCAGTCAAAGTACGGTAATCTAAGAAGTTCAGAATATCTAACGCCATATAAAGATTCTTTCACGTTACGTAATTCCTGCGTTGACTGCGCTAAAATCTCTTCGACATGTCTTCTATGATCAACGATGTTTCTCCCACTACAGGAATTGAATCCGGAATAATTTGTTGCCTCACCGATACCGCCCGTCGCAAATTCTTTAGTGCATTTATTGCAACCATGTTTAGAGTTGTGAGCAGTAAACCCACAAACCTTCCTACTTGCGGGCATATCACAGGCTACACACAACAGAGCAGCCCGGAAACGTTCTGGCAAAATAGGTGAACCTGAATGTCTTAGATTCACGCCTTCTTCCCAAAGAACAAACAACTCGTCGACAAGGGGTTTTAGAAATGAATTGATATTAATTTTTGGCTCATTTGGACCTGGAATGATTCCAACGAGGAAAATGTTTTGCCGCTTGAAGCGCTCACTGCGCGGAAGATTCATCAAAACGAGATACAACACTCCCACGGAATATGGCGTGTGATCAAATGGTTGCATCCAATCAACATTGAGCATAAAGCCGTAATTGCGAGGTGACGCCAGGAAGGATGATCCCTCAAACATCTGAAAATCCCTCCACACTCGTCCTTCAAACACGTCACACATTACTTGATACGGTGTTCGTAAATCACGATTTCTCCACAATTCACAACGCTCTGTAAAACCTGATCGCTTAACAAACTGTTCTAATGTTGAAACAATACTCTGGTAACAATATACCTTATGAGGATACAGTCGGTTACCACCGTCTTTAACCGTAATCTCTTTCAAAAGGGTCGTGCCACATTGTTTACGCATGCGCCATTGCCTATGGTTTGGGAAACGAACAAAGGAACACGTTTTGGAAACCTTGCGAGTGCCAATTGTTCGAAAGCTATTTTCAAATTCGTACACAGCGCAACATTTCGGGCAAACAACGTACTTAGTAAACTTGTCCCCTACCAGTCCGATTTCTTTTCTGAATAGATATAGCGATCCAGGAAATGCTAAGGCGAATGTGGCGAGCCAATTGTTGGAAAATGATGCCGCTTGAAAGAACCGCTTTAACGACAAGAGTAAAAACTCCATTGCGTTGTCTGGTATGGGGAAGTATGTCCAGAAGAAGGCTAGCAAGATGACCAGACAATTGAGCAACGTACGGTTGGAAGAACGATCTGATGTACTGACACCAACAGATGGAATATTGGGGTTTTCAAAAGTATCTTCATTGATTTCATGATCTGAAACATCATCCCAAATCTCCTGCTCAAGCAGTGCCTGGTGAAAGAAATCATTAGCAGTGTCCGATTCACTATCATCATGGGAATGACCTGATGAACTTGGGGCATGTGGAATCGACTGATCGATCTCAATATAGTTATCATCATCATCACTACTTTCTACCAGGCTTGGATCTTTTTGCCAGGAATTTGTGTTTAAATTAAAGAAATCTTCCCTGTGCCGTCTGAACGTTCTCGCAGGTAAATAAGTCTCGCAATGCGGACAGAGTGTCATATAGTTGTTGTTTTCAGCCATAGCTTTCAAATTATGTTAGGTTGTTATGGAAACAGGGGTTATGAAGCAACGTAAAGGGTTAAATGGTTGTAGAAGGTGGCATTGAGGGGCACCATATTTGATCAGGTGACTTGTGTCATCCAATAGAAAGGCATACATGTATTTGGCGCCAAATCTGGCATTCGAGAGGGAACCTCGAAGGAAAATATTCAAAGTTGTGCTTTCAGAGTAGTTCTGGAAGGTTTTTGTGCACTTTTAATAGTCAAAACCTTTAAATTAGCATCAACTTGAAAAAAAATGGCAGAAAATAATCAGAATGAAGACCTAATGAGACGAGTTTTGGCAAGTCAAAGGACGATCATCGAACAAAATCAAAAAATAATTCAGCAGCAGGAGCAAGCAATGGCAAACAAACGCGAGACGGACAGAGATTCACGAGACAAAATCCCATTGATTTTGAAGGTAAATGCGAACTACACTTGCTTAAAGTATTTCAGTAAATTTTTTTTGACAACAGAAGGAAATATATGCACCAAAATGACTTAATATTTTCTACAAAATACAATTTTTTCAATCTGCCCAACTACTGACATATTATATAACATATAGTAGACCTACCAAAGTACTGTAATATGATGGGCAAACTGCTCAAATTTCCTGGTGCAAAACTGCTCGGAATAACGAAAAATATTATTATATACCATAACCATTATACCATGCACAAAACAAAATCCAGAAGTGCTATATCTAGGCTGACTTTTTAGGGTAAGGTAATAACATACAGCATAAATGTACATGTAGAGTTGTAGACAAGTTGATATATTTATTTGGAATGGTTTTGTTATTAATCATACCTCATTCAAGCTTAATTGCAAACATTATAATCATACTATTGATTGATTTCAAATAATTTCCTAAGTCTTTGGATCATTGTATAGAAACTGCAAGTAACTATGTCTATGTAGTACTGTATGTGACAAAGTTGAAATTACAATTTCACAGTCACAAAAGCATTAAAAGGCAAAATTTAAGGTGGATGTGGAAAAATTAATTAAAACCTTTTTTCTTAAATTGATTTTAAAGCAGCAGAAGAGCAGTTACATGTGGACAACAATAACCCACAACTGCAATACTATATTTTGCAAAGTGTGTGCAACTGTTTTGTGAATATTTTTGCCTATTAATTATGCCATATTTAAAGTATTATAATTATCTGTATAATATGTACCAGACTAGTTATTGTGAAGATTGTTCGTGGATTCAGAGGTGTACCTTAACACTTGCACGCTTGTTCGGGGCAAGTGAATATCATGACGGGCAAGTACATGTATGTATCACGACGGGGCAAGTGAATATCATGACGGGCAAGTATATATCATGATGGGGCAAGTGAATATCATGATGGGCATCTTTAAGTTTATGTTTTCATTGTCTGATATATTTTTTATAGTGCATATACTTGATCATATAGCAGTGAGAGAATGGGTCAACATGACCCCAGTGGCCATTGTTTGATGGCAAGTAAATTTTATTCAGGGCAACTAATTTTCATGTCCAACTTGCCCTGAGGGCAAGTGATTAATTAAAAAAGTAAAGTTACACCACTTGGGTTCCTGAATTGTCAACAGAGGATTGCAAGTACCTGTACCTGAATGTTGTTACATGTAACTATAATACAAAGTTCTATACCTGTAATTGAGAAACAATCTGTGGAACAACCAAAAAATCATCATCACCATATTGCTTGTTGGTGGTTAGCTAGCAATATATATAATACAACCAAATGGTTGAAAATTATGTAAAAACTTACGTTCAATGAAATATGATGACCATGCAATCATTTGGATTCAAAACTCCTATAGATAAAGAGTAAAACACCATGTTGTTAACCCATTAAGTGCCAGCGCTCTCCCCTTGACGAGTAAAATCGTCTGGCATTAGACAGAGTAAAATCGTCTGGCGTTAGACAGAGTAAAATACTAAAGTACAGTAGGGTGCGTCAGGGTGCAATGCAACTCAATGGGTTAACTAGACACATGGGCAGATAGGCCAGTTAACCTATTAAGTGCCAGTGCTCTCCCCTTGATGAGTAAAATCGTCTGGCGTTAGACAGAGTAAAATACTAAAGTAGGGTGCGTCAGGGTGCAATGCGACTCAATGCGTTAACTGGCAGTAGCCTGCTCGCAGAGGTTGTATTTCTTACACCAAGCAACGAAAAACTAATGTCTGCTGACCCGAGCGCCACAATGAATTCTGCTACGTCAACCAATTGAGAATTTAACTTCCAAATTCTGGAAAGTGAGTTGATTTAGGAGCGGAATAAATATAAATAAATATCTTGAAATCAGCTAGTCGTTGGTTGAATTTTGGTCAAAATTGCACACAAATCGAATTGAAAGATATTAATTCAAAACACAGACAGGATGGCCAAAACAGCATCAAATGCCAAATATATTTCGCTGAAATTTGAACTTTTGACAGATTTTCATCTTTAAGACAACAGACCTCAGAAGACAGAACATTTTTTATAATACTGTGCATGGCTTTGATACTGTACTTCTTATATGCCATGACTTTGACGAAGATGTACGATTAAGCTCACACATTGCTATTGTAGAAAAATATAGCCAAATTAGAGTACAAACGTTTTGAAGTTTGGGCGAATTGGAAAATTCGTCTCGGTGCAATTACAGGTTTTATTCTCGAATTTGTGTTCTGTTTACAGTTTACATTCGGAAATGGTTGCTTAAACAGCAAATTAGTTTACTTTGAAGGTAACAATTTGCTGTTTAAGCAACCATTTCTGAATGTAAACTGTAAACACAACACAAATCCGAGAATAAAACCTGTAATTGCACCGAGATAAATTTTCCAATTCACCCAAACTTCAAAACGTTTGTACTCTAACTTGGCTATATTTTTCTACATAGCAACGTGAGCTCAATCGTAAGTTTTTGTCAAAGTCATGGCATATAAGAAGTATCAAGAGCATCATTTGGACATATCCAGATATACCAGAGTTTCCCGAACGATTGATTGTTTGCCATGGTTAACAACCATTTAAAATTCGCCTAGTAGACTGCATTTCTTCCGCATTTTATATATACACCGATTGTTTGAAGAACATGCGAGAAGATGATCACAATATTATTCTACACGTAAACATCGTGAAGTTCAACGTTATAGTTTCCAAAATATATCCATGCAAGTAAACAAATTTCAACCTAAAAAATATAAATTCCCATGTGAAAGGGCTTTCCCTGGTAGCTAATCCCTCAGTAAGAACATTGAACCTTGAACACTGCCAGATGATTGGCTCCTAAAACAAAGGGAATGGAATGGGCAGCTTGGGTCAGCAGACGTTAGTTTTTCATCGCTTGGCGTAAAAAATATACGTCTGCAAGCTGGCTAAGCTGGCAGAAGCCTACCACCATGCTGATGAGTAAAAAAAGTGTCTTACATTGAAGAGAGTAAATGATACAGTAGATAATGGGTTAGTTTATATTGTTATACAAGTCATGTAGTTAGTGCCAAAGTTGAATTTTTCTGTTTGCCAATTGGTCAAAACTGTAACATGTGTTGGTCCACAAAACGTCATGTCCACTGCATGCTTTGCAGAGGAGGCAACCGGTCCACAATGAAACATTTATTGACCGGTCAATAATAAAATGGGTGCAATACACATGTGTGTCAACCATAAAGTTCCAAAATTCATTTTCAAAACTTTTTATTAAACAAATTTATGGTGTTACATTTACCGGCATCTACTTTTTGGTTTCAAATTTAGTTCACTTCATTAATTAAGCGGTGAATTATTCATACTTTGACACTTATATACTATATAACAAAACACTTATTTGCTGAGACCTTGGGAAAGCAGTGTGTTTCCCTTGGTCTCAGTAAATAAGTAATGATTTTTATACTGCACTGTACTTCATTATATATACAACAACCACAATGATAAATTTGGTGTGAACTCTATATTGCACATGGTTGTAAATCAAACCTGATCAAACAACCTGGTTAAACACCAATGTAGTTGCAAAACAAATGTATATTTTCTGGTTATGCATCTCCTATTTCTTTGACAGACTTACATGTAAAGGTGGATGGTAGATATACACTGTAAAATGAATGAAGGGACAGAAACATAAAATTATTTTTAATTAAGATTTAAGACCCAACTACTGTAGGAACGTTGTGAAAAATGCAACTTAGGTCCATTGAACCCAGACCACAGGAATAATCATGACATTGAGGCATACAAAATAATCGTATGTTTCTGTTGTTTCATTCACCTAATCTGCCATCCATGTTTTTAAATTCATTTCCATTACAAAATTTGCCACTTGCAGTCAATGCCAAAATTTAATTACCAGTAATGACTCCATATAGGTTATTTCATTTCATTCCTTGCAGTGTACAGTCTGTGCAGCTGTAAAAGGAGTAGAACAAAGTTGGGACTTTACTCAAAGGTGTGTATTTATTATAACTATTTAACATGCAAGATGCACAGTCCAGTTTTGCAGTGTTATTTAACACATCATATACATGTATAATAAATTTGTCCTTGATCTAGAATTAGCCTAAACAAGACAAATGAGCCTACCGACATATGCATGGCTCACACCTACTTTAATAACTATTAAATAGTTTTAGATCTCAGGTGAATGAAGAAGTCAACAAACTGCTAATCAATAATATAACGACCAATGGCTGGTATGGAGAAGATGTCTCATCGATTAATTGAAAGTAAGTTATAAGGTATTGGACAAACCGACGGTCCGATCTTAAGGCTTGTCATATTGAATGCAATAAAAACAATAGATGAGATGACTTTATACTTGTAAACCTCACCTACAGACCAATTTCAAATAACCTTAAAATGACAGTTCAGGCAAGACTTTTGGAGGCAACATGAAAAGTGCCGCCACACACTTCTGCCTCCAGTTGCTTTCATTATAAGCAATTTTTTGTCATGGTCAATAAGTGGAACCCATGTATTGTTTCAATTGCATTGAACACGACAAAAATTCAACGTCTGAGGCCCCGTTTACACTATACCGGATTGCATCAGAGCGTCGCAATTTTCATACCGGATTCGGCTGCTGTTTACACTACGCCACAGTAATCCGGTACACAATGCAGAGCAAAAATCATTCCGCTTTGGAGGTGATATGAAAAGTAATCCGGTATGTGCCGGAGCAGTGTTAACAGGCTAATCCAGTACGCTTCGGTACAAAATCAGTTTGGGTCGTGTATGTTTTAACATTGTCGTCTTTATTTGCTCGCCTTTACAATACTTTATAGCTGTTGTTTGTTTCGCCTTACAACCATTTGCTATTTCTACCGAAGACAAATAAAGAAAATGATAATAACATTGACTTTTCGCTTTCGAAAGAGCAAAATTTAAAGAGATACTCGTCAATTTTGGATTAGAGCGAAACGAAGCAACGTCTGGTGGTCAAGCTTTTTAAACAAAGTTATACTTTACAAAGAAAACAGGTGTTACTTCTTGTTTTTAATAAATTTTGGTATATTGGCTACTTGTTTCCATGGCGACAGTGAAAGACACGAGCTGGCAACAGAGCAAAGCGGCATAGTGTAAACACCCTTGATTTTTTACTTCGGAGTAAAAATTAATCCAGTATGAAAAGTAATCCAGTATAGTGTAAACGGGGCCTGAAACGGCCTAACCCACCATAAGGCCTATAAATATAAACTAGCAGTATTATCCACAAATTATTATATAGTGATCATGAAATCATCTGGCTTTGTATAAAGTAGAGTCAGTAGACAAACTAAATACTAAAGTTGGCAAACTAGGGGACATTGCCAGGTCAATAATGGATTATTACGACCGTCCACACGAGCCATTTATAGGAAAGTTTTTGGCTTTGGTCAGTAGCTAAGTACTTTGTTTGTGACAAAATGTTTTGGGGAATTTATAGATATAAATTTTAGCAAACAGTCACACTTACATTCATATTCTTGTTAAAATACATCCAAAATGATTAACATCATTTATCAAAGCTTCAAAATATCATGCTTTTCAACCAAAACAACGTATTAAAAATCCAAAAACTGCAAAACCATGACAAAAATGACAAAGACAATGGCGAAGCATTGCGCTTTGCACGTGTCAGCCTTTGCTGGAGGGTGTTGTCACAAATTATTATGATTGATACAATGAAATTGTTACAGTACGGCCGCCCCCCCTTTCTATAAAGCAACCGTATCTAGCCTGCGAACAGGCGTTTATTCAGGTGGGCCTTGTGGTTTGTCCTGCAAACAGGCCAGGCGTTATTCCTCACGTTTATAAAACGTTTATTATTTATTATTAACAAACGTTTATCCATAGTGGTTTATCCCAAACCGGATCTACTCCAGTTTTTTCATTGATGATGAATCACAACCCAACCTCGCAGGCATGGCCATTGCCAAGACTTTGCCTTTGGGGGGGGGGGAGATTAGATTTACCTGAATTTTTCCAACTCAACGTATGTACCTGATTTTGCTATGCCTGCGAGGCGCCACCATGGTTGGCGCCAAGCAAATTTTTTTCAAGTTTCTCTAGCGACCGTTCATTTTTTATCAGGAGGGGGAGCTGTGGGCCACCAGGAACAATAGCGATGTGAGAGGGAGTCTCCTCAGGAATTAAATTTTGAGTGGCCACAAATTAATACATAATATATAAAAATTAAAGCAATAAACTTTTGTACTCTTTCATTTATAAAAACTCAAAGTTTGCGAAGTAAAGTTTTTTAGTAGCTACAGACATGTGACAATAGGAATTTAACATATTTGTGATATTCAGTGCATTTTAAAGCGCAATTTATTTTCTTAGAAAAAAATTCGTCTTCACGGCTGTTTATTTTAGTATGTTCTTTCTAGCTGTGATGATTTATTTGCAGCTCCCTGCCTAGGGGTGGTCATGAAAAAAAACTTGGAGTAGAAAGGGGGCCACTGTTTCCTGAATCTGATGGGGAAGACGAAATTATCAGTGAAAACACGCAAAACCACCAGCTCCCCTCCCCTCCTGATAAGAACGAACGGTCCCCTAGACTGCCGGAAATGGCATTTTCAGAGTTCTTCCTACCCAATATTTCAATATTTTAGTATTTCTTAACAATACAGATAAGCATTGCTATATACTTACAGTTTAATGTGACGAGAAAATTGAAAATTTTTTGAAAATTTAGAGTCTCCAGATCGTCAGAAAGGGCATTTGGCAATTGTTCCCCTGCCACAACACGCCTCAACGTCTTTACTTTGTTCAATTGTTAACTCTAATTAATTCTGACTCAGATTATAGAGTTCACTTTTTTATGCCCTAAGAATTAGCTGAATTTACCTGAAAATTTACTAGAAATCTACCTGAAATTGCTCACAAGCAATGTTAAGGGGGGGGTGCACCCAGCCCCCACGCCACACACACCCGGTCGCTACGGCCCTGCTCGCAGGTATGCTGTAAAAGACAGACTGGACCGGAAAAACGCGGACTGAATCCATGTTTTACACATCGCGGATTGAATTTGTAAAACGGATTGGACTGGGAAAACGCGGACAGAGTCTGACTCGTCCCCAGTCGTCTCTAAAGGTCTTGGAAATAGAGCTCGAGAAATTGCTTGAAAATTTAAAACAAAAATTTAAAACAAATGTAAAAGTCAAAGCAATACCAAGAGCGAGTGAGATTTGAGATATTGCGAGACATATTGCGAGACACACGCAAATGCAAATGCGAGCGCGTGGAAAACTGAAAAGGAAAG
>CACRXK020016294.1:0-11490 GCA_902702795.2 Paramuricea clavata | reverse complement strand
ATTAATTATTTATCTTCTGTAATCAGTGGCAAATACTGCAATTTCATTGGTTTACAGGAGTGCGATTTGAGCATTAATCGCACCTTTTCTGAGCTGTAATCGCACTCTTGTCTACAGCCAATGAAAATCAGTCTAGTATTTACACTAGCCAATCAGCACTCAGGATACAAACTTTGAATTTTATTTTCTTTATTGCTGTAAAAAATTTCAAAATGGAGGAATTCACAAATTTTGACCTTTTAATTTTTAAATCAGCCCTCGAAAACCGTCAAAATTGAGGTCGGAAAAAAAATGCCGACCTAAACCTGACCTAGCTCGGTACATTTCAGCATTTTTTAAAATCTGTTCCATGTCTTGGAGCACTAGTAGCCTGCACTAGTAATCACGTATTTACGAATCATTAAAAAGTATAAATGTCACGAAGCCTTTTCTTTTAGAGTTTTACCTAAATTATATCATAAATATACCCGTTAATTCTTAAATCTTACACCAAAGTGCATCGAATTCTATAATCGCTGACTTTTTAACAACTATAAGAACCAAAAAGATTCTTACTTTGGCTGAATTAAGGTCGGCAAAACATTGCCGACATGGAAGGTTGATAGGTCGGCATTTTAATACTGAAGGTCGGCATTGCCGAATGCCGATCTCGTTTTCGAGGGTTGTTAAATTATATATTTTCTGACGAAAATGACCTACCTGTTCATCCAGCAGAAGACACCGAACTAGACACAATCCAATTCAGATGATTAATTGAACTAAAGAACTTCACTATTTTGAACACGTTATAAACATACAAACATGGCTTCCCAATTGTGTTTTGAATAATTCAAACAAATGTTGTCATGTGGTTATACCTATGGGTTATACCGGAAATAATGCCCGGAAGTTAATAATATGTTAATTTGATTATATATGATAAATAATAATTCAAAATTGTACTATTTCACTAAGAATTGTCGTGACAAAAATTTAAAAATTATATTGAATTTCAACAAATTGTATTTTTCTGCTTTTCCCCCTTAAACAGTTTGATTACAGAAGATAAATAATTAATAAGTAATAGAACGAATTAAGTCGTACTATTAATGCCATAATCATACTCGTGATTAACAAATCAACCTCCCGCTACGCGGTCGGTTGATTTTGTAATCACTCGTATGATTATGGCATTAATAGCACTCCTATTCGTTCTATTACCATCATTAATTGCACTCTCCAGGAGTGCAATTAATGATTTTCGTGATGGCTGGGACAACAAAAATCCAATATGGCGGCGAAATTTAAATAAGTATTTCTAATAAATGTGGACGAATTTAACTAAATTTTGGCACAAGAATGAGTTTAAAAAACATTGTATGGCAAAAAGAGCCTGTGGAAAATACCTGGAAACAGTTTTAAGAAATAATCTCGGCGGGATGCAGCGAAACGTGACTATGTCTATGTAAGTTTGTAATACAATTTATAAAGATTTTCTTAGTCTAAAATATGTTGTTCGAGTTTGAATCTTGTGTTCTCGTTTAAGTTATGTGCCTTTATGAGTTTATAATCATTTCCCAAGTTTGTTTATACCAAATTGCTTACAAAAGAATTAAAAGTCGTGACAAAATGCAGTTGAATTTTAAAGAAAGCGATTTTGTCATGCATATAATAAATAAATAATCACACGGGCAAGTCGTGCAATTAATGATTAACACTACTCGTGATATTTGAAAAATGCCACTCGTAGTGTTAATCATTAATTGCACTCCTTCCCATGTGATTACTACCTATACTAATTATAGTCTTAGTTTTTAGCTTTGGAACTACGTATATATGACCAGTGGTACCTAAATTACTTTGAATTTGAACTCGAGTAAAAGTAGAAGTAATTAACAAAAAAACGACTTGAGTAAGAGGAAAAAGTACTGGAGGCAAAACGTACTTAAGTAAAAAGTACAAAGCATCCTTAAAAATACTTGAAGTACAAAGTGAAAGTACTATTGTCCGTAGCGTGTGTGTGTGTGTGTGTGTGTGTGTGTGTGTGTGTGTGGGGGGGGGGGGCTTCTCCATTGATGGATTGAGATACAAAAAAAACACAAAACAGCACACGCATTATAAAAATACAATATTTCACGGCATGGTCTACTTTCCAGATCCCGTTGAAGATATAAGAAATCCATAAAATAAATAATGCTTATAAGTAAGCCACAAACGAAAGATCCCAGATGCATGTAGAAGTCCTATTACCTATCCCAAAATTAAAATAATTAGGAATAAATTACGTCCACAAAATGAAAATAACGAAGTAAAACGTTACTTTTTAAAACGACTTCGTTTCAAGTAAAAGTACTCCAGAAAAAGTTTACTTTGTTACATGCTTACTTCACAAAAATAGTACTCATGTACAGTAACGAAGTACATTTACTTCGTTACTTGACACCACTGCATATATCAACCGTTTGATTTTTACAGTGTTCTATTATACTTGTAAGAAATGCAAATATAATAAATGCTCACAACAACTAATCCACCGAATATTTCTTTTAAAATATATATTTCGTAAAATTAATAGTGTTGCGGAGAACGTCGCACTTGTCGCATCGATGCCTAAGGTCCTGTAACAATCTAAACACAATTTACACATATCATTTTTGGAATCCCGTTATTGGAGATCGAACTAACTAATAATCTCTGTGTGGTAATTCCAGCCATGTAGCCTATTTTGTAATTAATTTTATGTAATATAGTGTATTGTGTTCAATGGCAAAATCGTTAAATAAAAAAATATCTCTTCGGAGCGGGGCAGGCGGAGCGGGCTAGGAACAATTTGCTTCTGGCTAGGCGGGAAAAAACCCGCAGGTATACGTATACCGTTTCTCCTTAATTTTGATTAGTCTTATAGTTTTAAGCCTTGGAACTACGTATATCAACCGTTTGATTTTTGCAATGTTCTGGCCCCGTACGCCACCAGCCTTCCCCAACACATCCAAGCAATTGAATCACAAACTTGTTTTGTCGAGTGCCAGAGCAGTATACCAAAGCAAAATGTTCACCATAGCACGATATATATATGTATTGATTTTCAGTGGTATGCTAATTACATTTCATTCCGTTTAGTGAACGTTTGTTTTTAACCTTGTTCACCTCATAATTCAGTGGCGGCGGAACAGTTGTTATTTTAATTTGTGGGACAAGCCGTAGCTATAATCCGGCCATTCACATTTTTCACAAAATGACGAGTAGCTACAGCCTAGTACCAGGCTCTCTCTTTCTATTCGCTGCTTTGACATATTTAAATAAGTCTTAAAAGTTTTATGTCTGGGTGTGCTGTGCGGAACGCTTCAGCGAGAGAGCCTCGCAGATTTCGGTAAAATGGTCCCTGATTTGAAAAAAGTGGTCCCTGACCTGGTTACCAAGCATGCCGCATTCGTAAATAGAAAATGTTATGGAAATTTCCTTTGCGTTTATAATTAAGTAATTAGTTTTGCTCTAATGCTGTCGGAACAATCAAATAGGCTACGTTTCTAAGGCTACTAAATCTGATTCGTGTTTACTAAAATATAAAGCCACATTAAATGCTATCTAGAAGCTTGAAAATTATGCCGAGTCTCCGACTAAAAATGTTTTGACAACACAGACATGTCAGGCAAATATTTCCAATCTCCTCAGCTACTCAAACTTGTCAAGTAGAAAGCGTAGTTGTGTATACCAGTATGGTCTAGTGTTGATCACAACTTGCGAGTATATAAATAACATCAACGTTTATATATTGTATATAATTTTTTTAATTGAGCACATTTTTAGTACAGTTTTAATTTGGTTATGTAGACATCGAACATGATCAACGAAGACTATATTTACAAGGTTATTTGTATATATAAATGTTTCGCCATATTAAAAATACTGAAATCTGCTAGGCGTTCTGAAGAACCTTTAGCGGTGACGCCACACCTAGGTCCCAGTCTTGTACTACATCCACGTTTTTTCTCGCGCTTGCTTCAGAACAACTGGGACTAGGCTGGAGTAGCTTTTTGTGTCAATAATTAATTGCACTCCTTCCCGTGTGATTACCTATACTAAACGAATTCTAACTATTCTAATTGCACATCTATGTGAAAAAATCCAAATGATATATTGAATAAAATCCTTTACGCTTTTTCAAAATTTCTTTTTATTTTGGATACATGTATATAGCTATTTATATAACACCTAAATTATGGTCATTTAATTGGCTGATTGTGATAACGTGATATGGAATAAAAATTACCATTTTGCTGAGCGTGCATTGGAATACATTCCATTACTCGGTAAGGTTTTAGTAAAATTCAATAATTCAAAATCCTATTCGCATTGTAATCGTATGTAGCTCATTTAACCATTATCATTTTGATACCGATGCAATTAAATTCACATACATAAACTCGTGCGTGCATGCATGCGAAAAAAAAATATGGATGGTGTAAACAGTGGCGTAACTACAATGGGCTCGATGGGGAGAGCGCGGGGGCCCCCAACCCCAATGGGCCAAATGGGGGCCTCCAGGCTCAGGCTGTAGAGCGAAAACATTAGCCAGGACCTCTGATATGTTACAATGTCATTTTATGACCATCCGAATTTTGTACAATCTCTCCCCAAAGTCCGGGAAATGGCATTTCAGAGAGTCTACATTCAAAAATTTTCCACGCTAGCATGCCCTGGGCCCCATATAAAACTCGTGCATATACGACGCTCGACTCGTGCCTTTTGCACTTCTACTCGGGTGGCCTTCGAAAATTTTAAACCGGGGGCCCCCTGATATACACGCCACTGGGTGTAAAAATATAATATTTACGATAAATTACAACCATTATCATATTAATTCTTCGCACACATTATCATATTAATTCTTCACCAAAAGTACCAAAATATTTTCTGGCACTTTTTTATTGGATTTCAATATTTTTTTAACAACTGATGCACATGTAACAGAGATATGTATTTAATTCACCTATAAAAATCGATAAAATGCATCTATTGTAAGTATTTTGGTGTCAATAAAAGTAATTACGAATGTCTTCAATCGAGCAATATTAAATTATTTTCATTCGGTGAAAGATGAAATTTTCCATTCCATGAAAATATTTTTACCATTGCACTCATAAACATTCATTATTTGTATAATATAAAACAATATCTACGCCACATTGCACATATAAACATATAATACTCAAAACAGTTCAAGAAACAGCAAGGTTGCGTGAATTGAAAAACAGACAGTGGAATGGAACTTCTACTCATTACCAGGTGATTATCATGGTCAACCAATTAAATGACAATGATTTATTAAGGTGTTTTGATACATAATCTTATAGGTTCCAATATATTTAAACGCTTAAATCGAATATAGTCACATCCACTCGCGAGTTAATTGTGGTATTCTAATCTCACTTTCCCCTACAATTACATTGGATTAATAGTTTTTATAATACTATACTAAAATCTTGTAACTCACACTTACGTGTATAGCGCAAATTTACATGTAGATATGATCAAATGCGATTTACATGAAGTATTATACGCTTACCTAATTATTTAGCCTACTAGGATATTTTATCTTTACAACAATTGCATATTGTGTGAACGGGGAAATGTTTTGTGAAGTGCGAATATTTTTCTTATAGAGTTAGAGCGGGCAACAATCAACGAACACTTTGTATACTCGCAGATCGCAAGCATGTACATATCTAACGACAGTATAGACACATAGTGACATGAACATAACATAAATATATCATATATAACGTCTATGTTTGGTAACTTGGGTTTAGTTGCATGACTAATAGCGCAAACGCGCTATTAAGCTGCAGAGTCCAGTTGTCGAGCTCAAACTGGAAGTTCATGTATATTTACTAAATATTTCGGGCATGGCACTCGGTTGAACTAAAATATTTCATAGATTGAAATTTTCATTTATATATTTTGAATAAACTCTAACTAGGGCCAACTGGGCACAGAATAAGAAGGTACAGCAGAAGCGTCGCTCAAGCAAGTATTTGTCCGCGTTTTTACAAGCGATTCGTCATCAATCACGCCATCCTGGCTAGTACAACCGGCACTTTGTACCTACCAAAACCTGATAAAAACTTCCGGTTGTACTAGCCAGGATGGCGTGGGCGAGTTAAAATTTTCGTGGACGTAAAACAAGGGAACCGACTTGAGTGACGTTTTGCTGTGTCTTCTTTATTCTGTGAACTGAGCTACAGAGTTGTCGAGCCAAACTGTAACAGCAAATCCAGGCATGCACATATGCTAAGGTGATGCCATGGTAAGGCTTATGTGGGTAAATGTCAGCCTTTTGGGGGGCATCTTGAACTAACGTTGAAGGGCTTCGTGAATTCATGAAAGTTTCAAGTGTCAATATTTTACATTTATTTACAGCCAATTCATGCAGTTAAGGTTGTCTTCTGAAGGTCAAAACTCACAACCTCTATACGTACGAAAAACACGACGGGAGTGTTTATATATTATGAAATTGTTTATATATCCATGCGTGTTAGCACTATAGTTATGTATTGCAAATACACCCTTCTGGAAAGTACGTCAGGTACGTCGATATGCATTAGGCCTAACGTTCCAATCACAAAATCATAGTAAAAGATTAGTGCTTTTAATAGAATTGTCAATTTCTGAATAAAAATAATGTGATAATGTATGTTAATCAGTTAATTTAATAGTTATACTAATGGGACATACATACTTCTCTAACGACAAAAGGATGCGTCAGCGCTTCGTGAGCATATGGTCTGTCATCAATCTTATGACTGATCAGCCAGGAAACAAACTTTCGAGCACTACGATAATCAAGTTTCTTCAAGTTCACTGGATTACCATTCAAAATATTTTTCATTCGATCAAGAGAAGAACCAAAAGGATGTTCTCCTTTGGTTAAAAGGAAGTAAGCGATCATACCTGCAACCTGCACATCAGATTTCTTTTTGAAATGACTCTTTCCTCCACATTTTATTGCTTTAATTACTTCCGCAGGCATCCAACCACCAGTTCCTTTAGCATCAGTTTCAACTGTAGTTTCATCTTCATTTAGAACGCGACTGATTCCAAAGTCCGCCAATCTCATGTGACCTTGGCTATCAACCAGGATATTTGTGGGCTTCAGGTCTCTATGCAAAATTCCTTCCTCATGAAGAAATTTAAGTCCAGTTAATACTTCTTTAATTATTCTTGGACCATACTTTCGTAAGTATTCAGTCGTTTGTGAATGAACATGTTCGTTCAAGGTTTCTTCACAGAGATCAACAATAAGGTACGTGAAGATGTCATCGTGGAGACAATGTCGATAGCTTACTATATATGGTGACTTGGTTGTGTCAATAAGACTCAAGATTTCCCTCTCGTTCTCTGCTGTATCCTCACCAGATTGTGTCAATATTCTCTTCACAGCGACTTCACTGCCATCCTTCATGACACCAACATAGACACACGTGGCACTGGAACCTTTTCCAATTTTAAATTCACTGTTTGCTACAAAAGCGTGTATTGGCACTTCCATCTATGGTAAAAGAATATGTAAACGCGATAAATTTATCAAGAAAGCCAACAAAACAAACAAAAAACAAGCAAACAAGCAAACAAGCGAGCAAGCAAGCAAGCAAGCAAACAAACAAACAAACAAACAAACAAACAAACAAACAAACAAACAAACAAACAAACAAACAAACAAACAAACAAACAAAAATGATCTGGAGAAGGTCAGATATAGTTTTGTAGCGTAACACGCTTTAAGAGAGCTGTGAAGGTGAACGAGCACAGGTCAATAAAATACATGGCGAGAAAGAAGTATAAAGTGTAAAGCCGAGATTAATAATCAAGAGTGCCGTATAATGAAAACCGCATAAGCCCGAGCGTAAATATTAAACTTCGATACTACTGTATTGACTACGCATTTGCTCCGTTATATACAAATACCTCGGTTTCATATTTTAGACATGTTACCGTGAATTAATACACCACAACCGTTATTAAAGTAGTTAATGATGTGGAACACATGCTAAGAAATCCGAATACACGTTTATTACCTTGTTCAATTGGTTGCATTTCATTGTTTTCAACATCTGAATTTTGTCGCGATGTTTTACAGATTTTTTTAATTGGATTTTGAGAATATGTGTAATCTCGTGATGACCATGGTAACTACTCCATGCAATAAGACTAGTTTGTCTTCCTTCAACAAGTACCTCTTCAGCTTTCGTTACATCTATGCCCTTTTGTATAAGAAGCTCTACCAAATGAACAGAATTTCCGAAGACAGCCATCTTTAAAATGTCATTACCAAGACCATTTACGTCGGTTGTACTTTTATCTTGAGTTTCGTTACCACTATGAGTAAAAGTATCGCTATTAGTTGACATGCCGTGTTCACTTTTGCAAGTGACATCAGCACCATGTGCAACTAAACACTTGACAATGTCTAGTGAGTCAGTATCTACAGCACTCTGCAGAACTGTTTCGCCATAATTATCTTTACAGTTGACCTCAGCACTACAATATTCAACTAAATATTTCACATTCTCTAACGATTCAACTTGGACAGCAGTATGAAGAACTGATCTACCTTGTGCATCTTTACAATTAGCATCAGCGCCATGTTCAACTAAATACATGACAATGCCTAGTGAATGATAAGCGACACCCAGGTGAAGAACTGTTCTGCCATCTTTATTTTTACAATTGACATCAGCACCATGCTCAACTAAATACTTCACCATGTCTGGTGAACAATGAGCTACCGCACCAAAAAGAACTGTTTCGCCATCTTTATCTTTGCAATTAACCACAGCACCACAGTCTTCAACTAAATATTTGACATTGTCTAATGATTCAGCTCGCACAGCAGTATGAAGAACTGATCTATCTTCTGCATCTTTACAATTACCATCCGCACCATGTTCAACTAAATACATGATGATGCCTGGTAAACAAGACTCTACAGCATAATGAAGAACTGTTTTGCCATTTTTATCTTTGCAACTGACATCAGCATCGTGTTCAACTAAATATTTGACGACATTTGGTGAACGATATTGTAGAGCAAAGTGAAGAGCTGTTTTGTCGTCATTATCTTTACAATTGATATCAACACCACGCTCAACCAAATACTCCACGACGTGGAGTCCATGGGACACTACAACGCTGTGAAGAACTGTTTTGCCGCGGTCTTTATCTTTACAATTAACATCGGCACCATGTTCAACCAAATACTCGATGATGTCGAGTGCATATACCTGTGCAGCATTGAATAGAGCTGTTCTGCCGTCTTTGTCTTTACAATTTACATCAGCACCATGTTCAACTAAATACTGGACGATCTCGAGTGTCTGAAAATCTGCAGCATTATGAAGAACTGTTTTGCCACGATTATCTTGACAGTTTACTACAGCGCCATGTTCAATCAAATATTTTGTGAATTTCACATATTGAGAACTTACAGCGAAGTGAAGAAGAGTTTCACCAAATTCATTTACACTATTTATGTCAGCTCCTTTTTCTACTAAATCCTTGAGAATCTTTATATTATACGGCACATTCACCCACCAAGTCATAATTCTTAATTACCTTCTGTTCATGTACGTATACCTATATAACATGAAATAGATGAAGATTACTTTCACGTGATATCACAATATTCTAAAATTAAATTAAAGCTACACAAGGAAGCTGAGGCGTTTACATTACACAGCCTGACACAGCGATTGTCATGCCCGGTTTAGACGCCGTCCTTTTCATGAGATTATAATAATAAAATATTTTATTACTTCTATTGTTTTCGCGCCCGCGCGCGGGAAAATTAGCACCATGCAGTACTTTCGCGCCATTTTTCTTGTTATATATGACATGTGACTCGTCCCAGTATTCGAAGCGAAAGAGCGCTAATCACTTAAGTACGGCTCATGAAAAGCACGCCTGTCTAAATCAAAATTAGAAGTTCGCCTATTTTACTCAAGTAAAATATGAACTAAAGTTCGGCTCATGAAAAGTACGGCGTCTAAACCGGGCCTCAATCTATTAAGCATAAATTTAACCCTGTTACTATTATTATGCGATTTTTCAACTCTGTTTTGAATCAATTTGAAAAGCTGAAGCAATTTTTTTCAGATTCTTTACGGAAAGCGTTTACAAGAAAATTTTTTTGGATTCATATTTTTGCAATACAAAGTTTCCCATAAACGTTTCCGCATTCGAATGTTCCCGGACATAAATTCTATCTTTGATCATTTCGTGTCGGATTCATGCTCATGCGAAACAAATCGGATATAAAAACTCCCCACCGAAAACTTTTGCAATGTGTAAACGTAATCCAAAAAATCAAAAGTGCCGTTGGGAACAAATCTAAGCAAACTAATTCAAAATGGCGCTTCAGAAGAAGTGTGGATTTTTTTCACAATTTTAGGAGCTTTATCAAGTTAAATATATCTCCAATATAAATATTTGGAAATGAACTCAGTGAGTATATCTAGGTTTAAGCTTTCAAGTAAAATAACTTTTGAAAGGAATGAGTCATGAGTAAAATTCGCAATTTGGAAATAATTTAATTAATCAGCAAGTAACCATTTGATGTTTAACAATTTGGATCACATGTGATCCATTATAGACTTTGCCATATCATATATTAGTTTCTTTGCAAATAATGATTTTATAATACCACCGTTCGATTAGACCGATAGCGATGGTTTTTGTCAATATCAACATTCGAGAGAATTATGGCCTTTGAAAAACAAATTTCATTAAATTACTCAATTTGCTCGCCGAAAATAGCATCAGCCCCATAGGACGCGTATCTACTTCCTTTGCAATAGTCATGTTTGAATCGCTATACAAAACACTATTAGAGTGTTATTTTGACAGAAGGGCTATTGCTTATTTGCTTTATAGAAGGGCTATAGCTTATTTGCCATTACCACACCTTACTTGAATTTATAGCCAATCAAAATGCACCGGAAGTAAAAATAATCGAAAGGCCATGGGAATTCAAGTTAGCAAGACTAGCAACTTTGTTCGACCAAAATATCGAGCTTCGAAATTCCAATTTACATTTTTCCTAATAAATATAAACCGTTGTGATTAAAATAATTATGCTTGTGGATAAACAAGTGCTGAAGAAAATTCATAACATTGATATATAAGAGTTGTACAGTATATAATTATAATAGTTGACAACAAAACTTCAATATTCAGTTTCCAAAAAGTGTTGAAATTTATCGCAAATTAGAACTGAAAGAAGCTGTAAGAAGAACGGTATTAAAGATAAAATGCATCTTCCTCCTGTAGTTACATATATATCTGAACGTTTGAACTTCTATTCCAAGTAAAAAATATAACGCAATTACCGTTAGTGTGCATATATCAGAGTGTCCTGAGGGGGGGTCCCAATCCCATTTCCCACCTGAAATTTTGGCAAAATCCCAGTCCCAGTTGGATTTTTATTAGAAATCCCAGTCCGAGTTATTGAAATCC
>CACRXK020016293.1:0-11491 GCA_902702795.2 Paramuricea clavata | reverse complement strand
ATATCTCACGAACTATTGGGCCAATCGAGCTGAAACTCAACGCGTTGTGCTCAGCAGGTTGCGGGTGACCGATTGGCACTGTTATTCTCCAATTTGCAAAAACAAGTTTTTTCAACATTTTGTCATATCTCACGAACTATTGGGCCAATCGAGCTGAAACTAACCGTGTTGTGCTCAGCAGGGTGCGGGTGACCGATTCGCACTTTCATTCTCCAATTTGCAGAAACAAGTTTTTTCAACATTTTGTCATATC
The DNA here is from genome assembly GCA_902702795.2 of Paramuricea clavata. Taxonomy (NCBI): domain Eukaryota; kingdom Metazoa; phylum Cnidaria; class Anthozoa; order Malacalcyonacea; family Plexauridae; genus Paramuricea; species Paramuricea clavata. The sequence continues at coordinate 11,238 of CACRXK020016293.1, read as the reverse complement.
TCACGAACTATTGGGCTAATCGAGCTGATACTCAACGCGTTGTGCTCAGCAGGTTGCAGGTGACCGATTCGCACTGTTATTCTCCAATTTGCAGAAACAAGTTTTTTCAACATTTTCTCATGTCTCGCGAACTATTGGGCCAATCGAGCTGAAACTAATCGTGTTGCGCTGAGCAGGGTGCGGGTGACCGATTCGCACGGTTATTCTCCAATTTGCGAAAACAAGTTTTTTCAACATTTTGTCATATCTCACGAACTATTGGGCCAATCGACCTGAAAGTCAACGCGTTGTCCTCAGCAGGTTGTGGGTGACCGATTAGCACTGTTATTCTCCAATTTGGAAAAATAAGTTTTTTCAAGATTTTGTCATATCTCACGAACTATTGGGCCAATCGACTTGAAAGTCAAAGCGTTGTGCCCAGCATGTTGCGTGTGACCGATTAGCACTGTTATTCTCCAATTTGCAAAAATAAGTTTTTTCAACATTTTGTCATATCTCACGAACTATTGGGCCCAATCGACCTGAAAGTCAACGCGTTGTGCTCAGCAGTTTGCGGGTGACCGATTAGCTCTGTTATTCTCCAATTTGCAAAAATAAGGTTTTTTCAACATTTTGTCATATCTCACGAACTATTGGGCCAATCGACCTGAAAGTCAACGCGTTGTCCTCAGCAGTTTGCGGGTGACCGAATAGCACTGTTATTCTCCAATTTGCAAAAATAAGTTTTTTCAACATTTTGTCATATCTCACGAACTATTGGGCCAATGGAGCTGAAACACAACGCGTTGTGCTCAGCAGGTTGCGGGTGACCGATTAGCACTGTTATTCTCCAATTTGCAAAAACAAGTTTTTTCAACATTTTGTCATATCTCACGAACTATTGGGCCAATCGAGCTGACACTCAACGCGTTGTGCTCAGCAGGTTGCGGGTGACCGATTAACACTGTTATTCTCCAATTTGCGAAAACAAGTTTTTTCAACATTTTGTCATATCTCACGAACTATTGGGCCAATCGAGCTGACACTCAACGCGTTGTGCTCAGCAGGGTGCGGGTGACCGATTAACACTGTTCTTCTCCAATTTGCGAAAAGAAGTTTTTTCAACATTTTGTTATATCTCACGAACTATTGGGCCAATCGAGCTGAAAGTGATCGTGTTGTGCCCAGCAGGGTGCGGGTGACCGATTCGCACTGTTATTCTCCAATTTGCAAAAACAAGTTTTTTCAACATCTTGTCATATCTCACGAACTATTGGGCAAATCGAGCTGAAACTCAACGCAACGCTCAGCAGGTTGCGGGTGACCGATTCGCACTGTTATTCTCCAATTTGCAAAAACAAGTTTTTTCAACATTTTCTCATATCTCACGAACTATTGGGCCAATCGAGCTGAAACTAATCGTGTTGTGCTCAGCAGGTTGCGGGTGACCGATTCGCACTGTTATTCTCCAATTTGCAGAAACAAGTTTTTTCAACATTTTGTCATATCTCACGAACTATTGGGCCAATCGAGCTGAAACTCAGCGCGTTGTGCTCAGCAGGTTGCGGGTGACGGATTAGCACTGTTATTCTCCAATTTGCGAAAACAAGTTTTTTCAACATTTTGTCATATCTCACGAACTATTGGGCTAATCGAGCTGATACTCAACGCGTTGTGCTCAGCAGGTTGCAGGTGACCGATTCGCACTGTTATTCTCCAATTTGCAGAAACAAGTTTTTTCAACATTTTCTCATGTCACGCGAACTATTGGGCCAATCGAGCTGAAACTAATCGTGTTGCGCTGAGCAGGGTGCGGGAGACCGATTCGCACTTTCATTCTCCAATTTGCAAAAACAAGTTTTTTCAACATTTTGTCATATCTCACGAACTATTGGGCCAATGGAGCTGAAACACAACGCGTTGTGCTCAGCAGGTTGCGGGTGACCGATTAGCACTGTTATTCTCCAATTTGCAAAAACAAGTTTTTTCAACATTTTGTCATATCTCACGAACTATTGGGCCAATCGAGCTGACACTCAACGCGTTGTGCTCAGCAGGGTGCGGGTGACCGATTAACACTGTTATTCTCTAATTTGCGAAAACAAGTTTTTTCAACATTTTGTCATATCTCACGAACTACTGGGCCAATCGAGCTGAAGCTAATCGTGTTGTGCTCAGCAGGGTGCGGGTGACCGATTCGCACATTTATTCTCCAATTTGCAAAAACAAGTTTTTTCAACATTTTGTCATATCTCACGAACTTTTGGGCCAATCGAGCTGAAACTCAACGCGTTGTGCTCAACAGGTTGCGGGGGGACCGATTAACACTATTATTCTCCAATTTGCGAAAACAAGTTTTTTCAACATTTTGTCATATCTCACGAACTATTGGTCCAATCGAGCTGAAACTCAACGCGTTGTGCTCAGCAGGGTGCGGGTGACCGATTAGCACTGTTATTCTCCAATTTGCGAAAACAAGTTTTTTCAACATTTTGTCATATCTCTCGAACTATTGGGCCAATCGAGCTGAAACTGATCGTGTTGTGCCCAGCAGGGTGCGGGTGACCGATTTGCACTGTTGTTCTCCAATTTGCGAAAACAAGTTTTTTCAACATTTTGTCATATCTCACGAGCTATTGGGCCAATCGAGGTGAAACTCAACGCGTTGTGCTCAGCAGGTTGCGGGTGACCGATTAGCACTGTTATTCTCCATTTTGCAAAAACAAGTTTTTTCAACATTTTGTCATATCTCACGAACTATTGGGCCAATCGAGCTGAAACTCAACGCGTTGTGCTCAGCAGGTTGCGGGTGACCGATTAGCACTGTTATTCTCCAATTTGCAAAAACAAGTTTTTTCAACATTTTGTCATATCTCACGAACTATTGGGCCAATCGAGCTGACACTCAACGCGTTGTGCTCAGCAGGTTGCGCGTGACCGATTAGCACTGTTATTCTCCAATTTGCAAAAACAAGTTTTTTCAACATTTTGTCATATCTCACGAACTATTGGGCCAATCGAGCTGACACTCAACGCGTTGTGCTCAGCAGGGTGCGGGTGACCGATTAACACTGTTATTCTCTAATTTGCGAAAACAAGTTTTTTCAACATTTTGTCATATCTCACGAACTATTGGGCCAATCGAGCTGACACTCAACGCGTTGTGCTCAGCAGGTTGCAGGTGACCGATTAACACTGTTATTCTCCAATTTGCAAAAACAAGTTTTTTCAACATTTTGTCATATGTCACGAACTATTGGGCCAATCGAGCTGAAACTCAATGCGTTGTGCTCAGCAGGTTGCGGGTGACCGATTAATACTGTAATTCTCCAATTTGCGAAAACAAGTTTTTTCAACATTTTGTCATATCTCACGAACTATTGGGCCAATCGAGCTGAAACTAATCGTGTTGTGCTCAGCAGGTTGCGGGTGACCGATTAGCACTGTTATTTTCCAATTTGCAAAAACAAGCTTTTTCAACATTTTGTCATATCTCACGAACTATTGGGCCAATCGAGCTGACAGTCAACGCGTTGTGCTCAGCAGGTTGCGGGTGACCGATTCGCACTGTTATTCTCCAATTTGCAAAAACAAGTTTTTTCAACATTTTGTCATATCTCACGAACTATTGGGCCAATGACCTGAAACTCAACGCGTTGTGCTCAGCAGGTTGCGGGTGACCGATTAGCACTGTTATTCTCCAATTTGCAAAAACAAGTTTTTTCAACATTTTGTCTTATCTCACAAACTATTGGGCCAATCCAGCTGAAACTCAACGCGTTGCGCTCAGCAGGTTGCGGGTGACCGATTCGCACTGTTATTCTCCAATTTGCAAAAACAAGTTTTTTCAACATTTTTTCCAACCTCGTTCCCAGGGCTTCAGTGTAAGGACGAGGCGAGACACGAGGAAGCCCTGGTCCGGGCCGGTCACGTGACGTCAAAAAATGGCAGTATTTGACAGCTACTCGTCAAGGAGTGGCGAGATGTTCTTTAATAAAATATACAAGTCTTCGAAACAAATAAATAGCCAAAAGACTTCTCAATCGATATTATTTATGTGTTGAGCGAAGTTTGGCACGAATCAGCTAAAATCTATGAAGATCCCGTCTATGTTTTGGAAGATATACCAATATTTCTGCAGATTTTCAACTACAGGCAAAGTGCATCCAAGTGCATCTAGGCGTCTCCATGTAAGTGGTGATTCACACGAAATTTCCTTTCTCTCGTCTTCAACAATATGGCTATTGCTATAATTAATATTTAGTTTAAATATGCTCTTATAGATCTGACTTAGTTCAATATAAATAAACACAAATATAAAACCTCGCGTAACCTGTTTACGCTGTGCAGGAATATACGGATTCGCTTGTTTCGCCGGACACCAACACTTGCCGTTCAGGAGCAATGCTTGTTTACAAATTTTATCCCCTTCACAATCTTTGTTTTATTTTATCGTATAGTCGCAATTTTCAAGTATTCGGGATATTCTGGAACTGTGAAACTCGGTGGCGTGACGAATCTTGTAGGGACTACATCGGCCAAGGCGTAGAGCTATTAAGTAAACAGGGCCTAAATTAATTTAGTAGTTTCATTTAATTGTTTGTCTTGCTTTTATTTGTCAGTACAGAATATTGTAAATTAAAATGTTACTACAATGCAATACGCGTAGTATTTCATCAGACATCTGCACTACATTATAAATACTGTACAGGGAAAACTACGGCTCAAATAATAGTAAACGTTTCTTGTTTTGTCAGGCTCGCGTCTCAGCTCACGTCGACACGGCTTTTGAGTTTTGTAACCGGCCGAGGCGAAATCATGCAGTCGGGAAAACGTCTCATTTTGAAAGATTATTTTGCAAAACATACTCGTACACATAAGAATCATAAAAATACAAATGTTGAATTGTTATTGTCAACTGTCAAGTTCAGTTATTTTTAGACAATATGGTGTTAGCCAATCAGAATGCAAAATTGACCGGCCCGGACCAGGGCTTCCTCGTGTCTCGCCTCGTCCTCACACTGAAGCTCTGGGAACGAGGTTGCTAGAGTATTTATCATTCGGTGCACGAGGACTAGTACCCTGGATTGCAGAGCCTTCGACAGTAAATAATAAAGTGAAATGTCGCGAAGGCTCTGGTTCAACGGGGCGATTCTTTGATTAAACCGCGCCAATCACAAAACAGAATTAGTGGTTTTAGTACAGATTCTGTACTAAAACCACTAATTCTGTTTTGTGATTGGCGCGGTTTAATCAAAGAATCGCCCCGTTGAACCAGAGCCTTCACGACATTTCAATTTATTTACTGTCGAAGGCTCTGGAATCCAGGGTAGAGGACTAGCTGAACCAACCATCAAACTTGCTTGTCTTGCTATCTTTCGCTTGTGGGACGCGAAATGATATACTACGCATGCCCAACCACATTAAAGCGTGTTTAATGCGCATGATCAACCTTATTTCGTCCCACAACCACAACCTCCCGAGGACAATAGAAAATGGGTGTGATAGGTATATAAACAACATAAAAACCTCATTGTCGGTCTTTCATTGAAATTCAAGACCCCGGCGCTGGGCGCCTCGGTCTTGAATTTCAATGAAAGACCTCCCATTCGGTTTTTATACTATATATAAAACCCTGTTGAGAACATCTTGAGAATCTCTGTTTCGACAAACCCGTACAAGCTCGGTTGTATGAGCTATTTCAAACATATTTCATCGTAATTGTTGTTGGTGAACGAATATTTAATCACTTCTTATTGATAGTATACAGTAGTGCGACACGAGAATTGATGCATATCAAATGCGAAAGCACTGTTTGTTTTTATTACAACCATGGTAATTCAAACTCATTTAAAAACAATACATATCATAAAGTAAATTTCATTGAGGGTCAATCCTTACAAATATGAACTAAGTTAGTTAGATACAGTACCTCAAACGTCGGTATGTATCGTCGTTTGTATCTGACTAAGAGCCTTTCGGTATCTAACTCTTACAAAAAATTGTCAAATTACAAATTAGTCATATCACTTCTATTCTGTTTACGCACCCGTGGGTTCGGCGTAGTAATATGGCATTCAAATTCCAACAAATGCTTCGTTTCAAAGGGTATACGTTTTTTTCACCACGCTGGTAGATACCTAAAATTTGCTTTAAGTCCCTTAACTCAGGAAGATTTTCACGTGAGTATTATGAGGCATGTTACCTTCAATGATCCAAAGGATACAGGTTCAAGGGGACACGTCAAAATTCAAAAATTCAGGTATAAATAAGACATTAAACATTGTAATTGTTGTACAACTATTCCCCAACTTTATTCTCAACTTGGCGGGTTCTTTAAGTTCTTGGGGTTCTCAGTGATGATATTTTCCTCAGGGCAATGCCCCTTGGAAAATATCATCACTTGGGGTAATATTTCGCCGAATTCCCAGTGGCGTAGCCAGAACGATAATTGGGGGGGGGGCATATTCATATATTCGTGTTCACATACCATAAAAACAATTGATTTCAAAAGAAATTAATAAAGCAGAACACGTATATATGAATATACCCCCCCCCCCACCCCCAATTATCGTTCTGGCTACGCCACTGCAAATTCCCCGAGCGGAGGGTTCTATAAATGATAAATACATGATTAACCTGAGTATCAGGCTCTATTTTACAAATAGAGCCTGACACAAAACTTAACCTGATCGCTTTCCGCCCACAGCAAAGTTTATATTTAGTATCCAATCAAAATGTCGCAGGGGAAATTTAAATTTCACACATCGACAACAACAATCTAATTATAGCATAGGCAGCCCACTAAACGGCTGAATTTAAATTAAAACTGCAATGAACTTATAAAATTAACAAAAATAATCACAAATTAGCGAAATATATATTGCAAATGTAGCTTATATTAAATCGCCACCCGATTGCTCTCTCCTCCGCAGAGGTTTCAGTGACTACAATGAGCTTTACATGGCGCTTGCCGTATTTATCAACAAACTGACGTATAATTATAAAGTATACTTTATAACTATACGTCAGTCGATAGTGCAATCTGATGGCGATTTAATATAAGCTACATTTGCAATATATTTCGCTAATTTGCGATTATTTTCTAATTTTACTGCAGTTTTAATTTAAATTCAGCCGTTTAGTGGGCCGGCTATAATTGTAGTTGTGAATTGTGATCGTTATAAAATATATCAACAACAATAGTACAATCTAATTAGCACCAGCCAATCAAATGACAGATTTAAAAATCGTTTGTCTAATCGGCCAATCAGCGCTCAGTCCAGATTCTGGACTGAACAACCAGGCAAAATGCCACTTTTGTGTCAGGCCGTATTTTTCTCCCCTTCGCCCACGATCAGGCGTGCCTGTGCCCTAAAAAGTACGGCCTGATACTCAGGTTAATACATGATAGGATATACACAACATATAAGATAGAATAACTGACTTGTTACATTTTACACATTTAATTTTCTGGTACATGTTCAGAAGAAAATTGAAAATTGCCATTTTTGAAGAGTCGGCTAGGGCCTTGATTTTTCTTTTTGACCTGCACATATATTATAAAGTGCAATTGCCATGTATTAACGATCAAAAACCGTTTAAACGACATAGGCACTATACAATGTGTCATGTAATGGTAACCACGTTGGAAGAAAACACGCTCCAACTAAAATAGTTGCTATGAATATTCTTCCAACATGGCCGCCATGATGTTATGAATGTTCTACAAAATAATTCCATATATAAACATGTGTAGGTTATTTTGAGGCAATGAGGGGATATGTAATTTATTCACCGAGGCGCGTAGCGCCGAGGTGAATAAACACATATCCCCGAGGTGCCTCAAAATAACGTACTTATTTTTCACACTGCGAGGTCGCGTTAATGCGTCAGAATAGAAATAATTCTTAATGACATATTGCCTTCGTTATGTTGTTATTTTTTCTCATTTTTTTGTGCTGCAAAGACATTGCAGGTGAATATTAGAGGGGATTATTAATTGCAGGTGAATATTAAAGGGGATTATTAAACGGAAAATTGATTAGAGGGGAATATTGAATATATTCCCCCAATAAGAACAAAGGAAACCGAGCAGGGTGAAAAATAAGTAGGTATAAAGTAAGCACCAGAAAATTAATTAACGAGAAAATATTTTATATCATGATTCAAATTACTCGCCCCACGAATATAGAAAGGGAATCAATATCCTTCAAGCAGACTATATCATTTTGTTTATTAATTTCTAGAAACCTCCAAAACCATTTTCAACAAGCACTCAGCCTCAGATAACGTCGACAACACAAAAACCATCACCAAGTAAGGTTTAAAATCATAATTATGTTATAACTCACGACCGACAAGGACTCATTACCGTATACCGCGGGTTGGCCTAACTTAACCAACAATCTTAATATTTATACTAGGCTATATTATTATCTCAGACCTAGCGTATTAGCGGCTTTATAACAAACCTGCAAGTATGTTTGGTTTTTATCACATGCCATTTCGATAAAATGCTAAAAAGTACTGAAGAATTTTATACGCATCTTACTTTTTAGTATATAATTTCGTGTTTGGATAACGAACATTTTAGCTGGCAACATACTACGCAAACAAACAAATTTAGGCTTAAATTAAAGCTAAAAAAGTTCTCTACAATACTCCCTTATTTTTCCAAAGAGAAAATGAACACATTCTGCGAAAACAATGCCAAGATTTATATAAACCTGCTCGTGCCGAACAAATTTCGGCGGCCATCTTTCTTTTTTTCCACTTTGAATACAGAATATTCCATTTTCATCACACAAAATAAAAAAATAATAATTATAAAACAATAAAAAACAGTTAATTTATTTTTTATTTAAATATTCGTCTGAAATTTGTTCAAATCGCTTCATAATGGCCGCCGCCAAAACATCGATCTCGAACCCACCTCCTAAACATACGTCAGCAGGTGGGTTCTATAACAAACGTACTTGCAGGGAGGTGAGTCCGGGATTGGACGCACCGAGAGTGGCTGGAAGTTTCCAGAACTTACCGAGCGAAGCGAAGTGAGTTCGGAAAACTTCCTGCCACCCGAGATGCGTCAAATCCCGGACTCACCGAACCTGCAAGTATGTTTGTTTAAAACTTACTTCATAGGTTAATAGTTAAGAGAACGGTGCAATTTTACTCTGTTTAGCAAATCAAGAACTGTTATCATCTTGTAAGGAACTACTGCAGAGAAACAGGTTTGTGAGTCACCAACTTTGAAGGATTTTGTTAATGGAAAGTTCGAGTGTAAATTTTATAGCTGGACCTAACCAGGAACAGCTGCGGGAAATAAAACTATTTATTATATGGACAATAGTGTTTTACTGGAAACTAAAACACTCGTCGAACTCATACGTCACTACATTCGGGGCCAGGTGCGCGTATTTTCCGTATTTCACCCCTGCTGGTGACATACGAAAATTTTCCGCCATTTTAATTGTTGTTGTTTTGAAAGTACAAATGGTCTTTGGTTCGTATTTAAAACGAATTTAACGTTGGAAATAAAACTTAAACATTTAAAAGACATCTTGAGATAAGTAAAATTTATTCTAGTTTTATGTTGCACTATAATTTTTAAAAATATCGTTTTTATACTGGTCTTTCGCGTGCTTATTTACATGTCGTCTTTGTGTGTATTTTTGTCACTCTGAGTAAGTCCATATAATAAACAGAACATTAAACGGTTGCGAGAAGATATGGATTTATGTTCTCGTGTCAAAAACAATAGTGAGTTTAAGATACCCCGGTTTCGGTGTACGAGTACTAGTAGTGTCATCTTGTTTACTAGTTTTTACTGATGTCTGTAATTCGATCATACTTTTTCTGTTTTCTTGCAATAGACAATGATATAATGCGAAAAATGTACACCTTAATTATGAGTAAAGGTACAGACATCGACGAAAATATTGCTAACCAAAGTCATGCTACCTGTACCCGTTAAACTGACTAATATCTCACTCGTTCGCTGCGCTCACTCGTGAGATATTGTTTTCGCCACTCGAACATAAAATCCATATCTCTTCGCAGCCGTGTAATATCCTCTATATATAAGCCCTCTAGCATGCAGGAATCCAACCCGCGGCCCTGCGATTTTCGGTGCAGCGCTCAAACCAACTAAGCTGCAGCGGTCCAGTACCATAATTGTATGACATAACGAAAACATTCGATTAGAAATGTCATGGTATGGTTGACGTATCAACATTCAAAGGGACGTTAAAAGGAAGAACAGTTGAAACTAAACAGATAGATCTATCCAATATAATGAAGTTAGTTTAATCCAACTGTGCTTTAATTTAATGTTCTCTATACCATTAAGCAAATAAATGAAACAAAAGAATCAGTAATTTTTACTGGCGTATTGGAAATGTGGTGCAAATACAGTGTTGTCAAGTAACGAAGTATAAATGTACTTCGTTACTGTACTTGAGTACTATTTTTAAGAAGTGAGCATGTAACAAAGTAAACTTTTTCTTGAGTACTTTTACTTGGAACAAAGTCGTTTTAAGGAGTAACGTTTTTCTTCTTTATTTTCATTTTGTGGCGAAGTATTTCGTTACTTTCTAACTTTTGTTTAATTTTTGGCGTGATTTATTCCAGATGTATTTTAATTTGGGCACCCCAAACAACATCTAGGGACCAAAAACGAGCGCCAAGTATATCCTTCAAGACGTCATCTCATCTCACACCAACCCGGTTTAAAGAAACTTAATTTAAAGCCTCTTTCCTACTGGTTCGAAATAAAAGATATCACCTTTTTATAAATGTAAAGCTGATTATTATGACTTAACAATTGAAGACTATGTACTAGTCAATTCTACTAATCATCACACTCGCTTTAGCTCTACTGAATCGGATTCATACCGACCAAACCGTTGCAGAACATCTTCTTTCCGAAACCTATTTTTCAATAGGATAGTGACACTATGGAACAGCCTGCCAGCTAGGAGAAATAAAATCCTCTCTCTCTATTCAATTCATGAACTGAAACTTAAACATTATAATTACTACACTCAAAAAGTTAATGCATGTTTTGATGTTAATATAGGCCAAGGACTTGGAAAACGTTTTGCTCTAAATGAGAGTAGAGTAGAGTAGAGTAGAGTAGAGTAGAGTAGAGTAGAGTAGAGTAGAGTAGAGTAGAGTAGAGTAGAGTAGAGTAGAGTAGAGTAGAGTAGAGTAGAGTAGAGTAGAGTAGAGTAGAGTAGAGTAGAGTAGAGTAGAGTA
>CACRXK020016292.1:0-11491 GCA_902702795.2 Paramuricea clavata | reverse complement strand
CAGCAGTGAACTCTAATAATAACTGGAAGGCTAACTCCTATGATGAAAGTCTATGATTCGTTGAAGCCGGCGCGCGGGAAAATCAGCTTTCAAAAGGACTAAGGAGAGTTTCGAGGAGTGAAAAAAATTCTGTCAAAGGTTTGTTTTCGAGCAAAAATTTGCAAGAAAAACACTTTTCCCATGGGAATACAACAATGACTTGGGATTTAAACCAAATTTCCGATTAGTTCCAACTGTTTTACATCTCTCTGCAGCAAAAAGTAAGGAATTTTGCTTTTGTATTTTGAAAAAATGACGAAAGTTTGGACGTGCCGAAGGAAATCTCGCCGTTCAACTCAAAAATATATACTATAAAACATTTTGACAGTCCCAAAACTTATGTTGTACTAAACCCCAGGTATTGGTATTGATCCTGAGCTTTTAGTCCTTGTTTTAGTCGCTCTTAAACATAAATAAATTGGCGTTTTTCAAGTGATGTTATTTTCGTCATCGGCATCTTGTTGGCCACTATGAGCACTTTGAATATGGTGATATTTTTGTCGATTTTCAAATGCTTTTTTTTCGATCTTAAAACGTTCAATCTTCTTGAAACTTCGCATACAGATGTATTTTGCATGGGTTTAAATAATTCCTGAGGTATGACGTCTTAGTTTTATCTTAAACTTCCAAAAACTCAGAAAAAGCAGCCTAAAACGCGCGGTTTTTCAGACCGTTCATTCTTATGGTCGTGTTTTTCGCATTTTTTTTGCTAATTCGTGATTTGTTTGCTTTGCGAATATTAAATTCATTTATCATACTACTGATATAAATTAAATTTGGTAGTATAACTAATATTTTGGGGCAAGATTTTTCTGATCGAAAAATGTGCATATTTTGAAAAAAAAATGTAAAAAGGACTGGGTCTACCTACAAAAAAAGCTTCAAGCACGGCTTCAACTTCCCCCCCCCCCTGACTTAGCCTTCCAGTTATTATTAGAGTTCACTGATTCCGTGTGACACAAAACAATCAGCAATTTCACAGGAGATTCACATCTGTATTTACCTCATCTGTGACCCAGAGGAGGAATGAGGGTCTTCCCACAATGCATTGCGTCTCATTATTATTCACAATTACGATTTTCAACGAACGTTTGGCGAAAAGTTGTTGAAATACATTGCGATTTTGGCTTCGTATATCTCGTTTTTTCGAAGGTATGTTTTTATATTTGTATTATTTAAGAACCTAATTAAACTATTTTTTACTTATTTGGTACAGGAATTGCCTTTTAGTTATGCTAATTACGCATTGTAATTATGCTTGTTCCGGGTCAGTGGACACGCCAATAAAATAACCTTGATATAATGCAGAAGTAAATTCACTTTTTTTTTATGAAAATAAAAACAAAACACGTCATCGAATTCGGGAAGATTTATTCTTTCTACTGTTACTTTAAAACATGAATTTTCTACACTAAACGGACGAGTAATCGCGGTTTGAAAATGGGGACTTTTGCTATATTCTATCGCCGATGGCGGGAATAGACCGCCTGATAATCATCATGGCGCCAAGGAAATTATTGTACTATAAACACTATTTTCCATGATAATTTTGAAACATACGCATTTATGTTCGTACATATTTCCCCCGGGGAAACCTAATAATAAAAGACACAGAATTTCTCGTTTCAAAATTCAACATCAAGCCGAACTTTGTTTCAGAGTCCAAAGCCAAGGTGTATTTAAAAGTACAAATGTTTTTACAAACATATTAAAAATACAGTATGATTACACAAAAACATTGAATATTTTTAATGAAACAATATGTTAATAATGGGGGCTTGAGTTATTATCATAGTGACAGTAACATTGTATTTTAATGCTTTTTTGCCTGGGAGGATTTCTGTCCATAGGCATATGAGGCTGGGGGGGGGGAGGGTTGCAACCCCATCCAGTCAGTGTTTAGTTGGGCAGAATTCTGCTTTAGGAATTGGGCAATTGTTTTAAGATTGACTTTAAACAGTATTTCTGCTAGTCTGTATAGGAGATGTATTCCTTCTATTTTATACCTCTTGTTCACAAACTCATGACAATGTTGGGCAATTTCTATTCACCCGTACGCCAAAATTATTTTTCAATGCTGGGCATTCCAGAAAACCTATAGTACACAAATTTCCTGGAGAAGCATGCACACAATCCTGGTAAAAATCCATGAGTTTCTTTGTTGTTGTCTAATTGTGCTGGCACTAACATTGCTCCTCTCACTTTTGCTGTTTGTTTTGTAGTTTCTTATCAGAAAGATTAAACGACTCCTCCAAAGAAATTCCCAGTTAAACTTCATAAATGGACATTTGAGGAAGATAAAGCATTCATTGAATTCATATCTGTTGCAGAAAATCATGCAAATCATTACGATTGAAGAGGTTTACCAATTATGTAATACCTCTAGATTGTTTTAATACATCATTAAGCTAGAGCAAAAGCATCACCTTTCATATACTTTATCATATAGCATCCATGTGTACTGGTGAAATGAATGTGTGCAATATTTTAAAATTGTGTGCATAAAATTTTATTTTTAATTTAAAAACATTTTAATTATCTTTAAGTACAGCAATATTATGTTAATATTTTTTCGATTTTAAAATAAATAAATTTTATCAACATCAATTATGTAGTGTGATCTTTTTATTAATTTGTGATGAGCAAGGGAAGACTATACACTGAAAATCATGAAAACCATACATACCATAAACCTCTGAATATAAGCCCCCCACCCCCATGTATAAGCCCCCCTTGTGTAAGCCCATCAAAAATCGCTTACAAAAGAATATAAGCCCAGTGCTTTTAGGTGGAGGTTTACAGTAGATTGTCAAAAAACTGCAGAACTGATAAGATGCGGTCCATGGGATGCAATACTTATGGTATAATCAGGGAAGTGACAAAAACACATGCAGTATAGGAAAACTGGGGTAGGGCCAAGACTATACCATTAGAAGCTCCCCAGCTCTATCCTTACAAATAAAAGAATTATCAGTATTACACCAGACACCAATAAACAATTTTTCAGCTTCTGCTAAACATTTTCTTTCGATGTTTTTTAACCCATTGAGTGTCAGCAGTCTCCCGCTGATGAGTAAATAGTCTAGTATTAGACAGCAAAATAATTTGGCGTTAGGCAGAGTAAAATAATAGACAACTGGTTGATCATTTGAGCATAGATAACTGGTTGATCAGTATAAATCCTTGCAATGCATCACACAGTAGTCAATACATTTATATATAGTGTTGCGATAGTGTTGAATTTCCTCCATTTCATTCTTTACAACAATGCTACCACTGGGCGCTTCTTCCATCATTCGGTGTGTATGAATGTCTGTCAGGACAAACAGGGTTTATTGGTAAATTAAAACAGTTATACAATCAGTTGGCTGATGTAATTCTATTGGTGGAAGTACACTATCCAGCTCATCATCTTGACTATCTGGGTCACATGGTGGGATTGCTTGGGATGTTGGTGATGTTGAAATGTCAAACTCCCACAACATAACATTGCTATATTCTTTGTTTATACTTCCTTCCCGTAGATCATTAGGGTCGAAGAACTACATGATATCAGGCCCGGAGCTGGCTCTGATTGTTTGGGGGGGCACTCCCCAAACAGAAACGATAAAGTGGGAATGGAATTTTGCCGAACGGGTGGTGCGATCTCGAGGGACTCTCACTTGTACGTAGGTACTGTACATCATAAAAAAGTTTGAGCTTCTGCCGAAACAAGGGAACCGTATAGATAATGGCAAACTGGGAATAAGTAAAAACAAACTGTTGAAAGTTTCACAAAAAATACACACGACAATAATAACAATATACAATAGCCTCATTTATTGATAATATCAATCAGTTAAGTGCTATCATAATGCAAAACATGCACGACCTGTCAAATTACAACGACAATGCTCTTGGTTTCAAGTTCCAAGCTTTGTAAAAATCGTCAAAGGTAATGTCATTTATCAGAACTTCGCTTTCAAAACTTAGATAAGCTAGATTTGCTTCTCTTTCTGTTTTCATCGACCTCCGCTGAGGGGAATCAACTCTTGTAAGGGATGAAAAAACACATTCAACCCTCGTTGATGTGAAACCAGCAGTGATAGCTACTTTGTACAACGAAGATAGTACAGGAGCTCCCTTCTGGTGTTCCTTTAAGACAATGTTAGCGACCTCGCTCAAATCAACTTTGTCAGCTGCATTCTTGGGCCATTCTTTGTCTTTAAAAACACGAGAAAAAATTCGGCACTCAGCTTCTAAATCTTCGCGTGATAATTTTTCTTTTTGATAGAAATCTCTTATCACTGGAATATTCACCGCGTACTCAAATAAGGGTATGAGAGCATCATAGTCAAGATAATTATCTGACGACGGCGATAAGGCCAGTATGGCTTCCCATAGTGCGATGTTTTCTTCAGAAAATCTTCGGAGGAATTCCGCATCCAGCAAATCTAAGCACTCGACAAAAATTTGACAGTTGGTGCGACTGTTGTTTGCGCTCGGGATACGGTCAGTTATTAAAAAATCATCAAAACGAGAGGGAACAGCAGTATTTCTTGTAGGTCTGCGTTGCACTTGCACGCCGTCGGTTGACGTGATCCTCACACTTTCTAAGAAATCATCAACCATCTTTTTAACTTTCTCATTCGAAGTATTATTTTCGCGTTTCGATTTGATGTCGTCTTTGACGGCGTTGACCACGTGCAATGCTGAAATAAGGTTTTCGTCCGGGGATTGTAATTGTTTAACAACAATATCAATAGGTTTCAACACATCCATCAACATACAAGTTATGAAGACAAACACGTGGTCTTCATTATCTTCCATTAGGCTAAGGAGCCCTTAGCTCGATCTTCACCAGATAACTTCTTATTTTTTGATGCCACCATAAGCGCTTGGATCAAATCGCCATAATTTTTGTGCACATGGCTGGTACTTTCAAAGTGACCAGACCATCGCGTCTCAATAAGCCGTTTCAATGCAGTGCCGTTATACGATTCTAACACAGCTGACTTCTTAAAGAACTTGTACAGGGCTGCTGTAGTATCAAAATATTCCTTTACTTCGTCAAGATTTTGCATGAGAAAGCTGACAACCAGGTGGATTTTGTGGAGAAAGCAGTGTACATATAACACATTCCGATCGCAAAAATCACTAATTAACCTCTGCAAGCCGCCATAGTCGCCTGACATCACGCTTGCCCCATCGAAGGATTGTGACACAAGGCCGTCAACTGAAATGTTAAATTGTACCAAAGCTTCTTTGATGAATTTGAAAATACCTTTAGCTGAGCGATCATCGATTCCCTTGACGTTAATACATCGTTCCTTAACATTCCCGTCCGACGATAAATACCGACAAACGATACCTTGAATCTCTTTCCTGTTCTTGTCAGTTGTGCCATCTGCCATGATTCTGAACAGTTCTGCCTTTCGCACGTCTTCGGCGATTTTGGTCTTCACTAAGGAAGCTAAGACTTCGATGACTTCATTCTGTATGTCATGGGAAGTGTACTTAGCGTTTTTTGGAAGATTCTTGTGAATTTTCCTCCATTTTTCTTCCAGCGGAAACAGAAGTTGAGAAAAAGCTCTTAAAAACAAGCCATTTCCTGTGTCAATATCGGATTCATCAGAACCACGGAACGCGAGACCATTCGCACATAAAAATCTTGAAACGTTAAAAACAGCAAATAACCATTGCTTCTGATCATTATTTAATGATACAAAAGATGCTGTTACGGGGCAGCCACGTGCATTTCGCATTTTCGCTTCTTCGTAAGCCTGTGTTGCTTTCGAATGATCAATCGAGGATTGGTGTTGCTGGAATCCCTTTGCCTTGTCCTTAGCGTGTTTCCAGTCGCGATAGCCACTTTTAGTAAATACGGTCTCCGTTGGATTAGGCGAATATACTCTACACTGGAAGCAGAAACAAGCGTCCAAATCCGTGTTGTATTCCAACCACTTATATTCGCCATACCAGTTAGAATTGAAGCGTCGTATTTTACCTCTGAAACTTGTACCTGGGTATGCTTTCAAGTACGGTTGGCATGGGCCTTCCTTGTTATCAAAAAAATTTGGTTTTCCAGAATGGTCGTTTTGAGGCAGTTGAGGTCCATGTATGTTCTCCTGGACTTGCCCACGATCTTCATGTTGCAAATTCAAACCTGATGGATGGCTTATTACGGTGACGGTCGTGCCAGTATCTCGCAGCGCTTCACTCCTTGAATATCGATGCTCATGATCGGCGTCGATAGTCGTATTAGTGCTGTCATCATCAATGGATTCACCAGATACCGACATTTCTGATATGCTCTCTTGACTTTCTCTTGACTCTCCTTCATTGTTGTTTGACTTTTTCCGCTTTTTCGAGAAGTAATCCAATAATGTTTTATTCATTTTTCACACTGACAATGTCAATGGAAGCCATATTGAAGTGCTTCCACCTTCCACAAATTGAAGTGCTTCCACCTTCCACAAAAAAATTTTACTTCCTTGGTGCTAGGGGGGGCCTTGCCCCCCCAGGCCCCCCCCCCAGCTCCGGGCCTGCATGATATGAAATAAAAATACGTTTAATACTGCTGTATTTATACAACATAGGAGCATTTTTATATTTTTATTTTTATATAAAAATCATCTCACCTTAAAAACACAACTAGAGTGAATTTGTACCAGTGGAGGACAACCGCAATCAGCGAACATTTCATCAATTTTTATTCCGTTAACCAGAGCTGGACAAAGGACTATTCTACGAACTATCTGTATTAAAAACTATAAACATGAACCTCACATCCTCACGACATTCAAGTTCATCACACGGTAATTCTTCCGAAATCAAGATTAAAGGCTGTTTTGACACACAGTGAACACACAGAAGCTCGTGTCCACCCAAAAACGAAGCTTTCTTTCCATGTATAGTGCAAAAATTCACCAATTTACAATTTTTTTTTCGATAAATCTTTTCCAAATCTTTTGAAACCTCGAGGTGTAAACACAGCGAAAGCCGACCGAACAATGACGGCGCAGAGCGAGAAATCGATAATATGTAAAAAACCGCGCCTGACCGCGTTGCATGCCGGTATAGTCCTCACTCCTCCTCTGAGTTGAACCAGAGCCTTCGCGACGTTTCAATTTATTATTTACTGTCGAAGCTAACACGTGCAGCTAACACGTGGTGGCCTGCACGCAGCCCGCTACCTGCCTAAAATTCAGGTTGTGTGCAGCCTACTTAATACTTAGTTTCATTAATAATTTTAGATTCCACTGACTCGGTCACAGGCTCCGAAAGAGGTTTTTTTTATTTTTGCACGCGGACATATTGGTTATGAGCGAAGGAAAGTAATATAATTTAAAATTAATGAAAGGTTCATCTTCAAAACATTTCTGTTCAATCAGTTGATTAAAAAATTCCTTAAATTTCCTTAGAATTTTCAAAAATTCCTCAGATTTCCTTGATTCCTTTTTTTTCCTTGAAACGTCTTTTTTCGGTCAAAATTTCCTTGAAAAAGGAAATTTCCTTGAAAGTGGAATTACTGCACATGGCGATTTTAATGATTTTATATTGTCGTCGTACTCGTACGTCAATTTAATCTTCGCGGTGAATAATAACCGGATAACCGGATAATCGGATAACCGGATAACCGGATAACCGGATAACCGGATAATCGGATAACCGGATAACCGGATAACCGGATAACCGGATAACCGGATAACCGAATAGTATATAGAGATTTTTTCATGGGAAATACTTACGTGTGGTATTTACGCACGCGTTATAATCTGTTTTCGCAAATTAAACGAACGAGCGAGTGCAAAATTTGTTCTTCATAGACGATACAGAGTTTATTTATATTACGCAGCGAAAAATATAAAGGTTTATATGTTTCATAAAGCGAGACAATCAGATAAACAAAGTCGTGTCGTACAAAAATACATCGGAAAATACAAATTTTTCAGTATTAATGAACAGGAAAGGAAATATCAATTTATTATTATTATTTACAAATATTTTAAAACGGTAGCTCTTCAGAACACCTATGATCCGTTTTTCAAGAGGCCGTTTAAACTAATATTTACAAAGTTTAATAAAAATTACATCTAAAATATAATATAATATAAATTATCACACAGTTAAAGTCTAAGAGAATATATACAAAATATTGTGTCCCATCGTCATTTCTTTTGCCTTAATCTCATTTGGCAAATTATTCCAGCATTTTGCCCCTGAGTAGCTAATACTTTTTTTGAGGAAATTAGTCTTAGGTTTATCCAGTTGAAAATTAATTCCGTTATTTCTAAGGTCATATTTTTCATTATTAGAGAATTTAAACAAATTAGCCATATTTGCCGGTGCCTCCTGATTTTTAACATTAAACATGAATGTGAATCTCCCGCTTCCCTTCTTTCCTCAAGTGTTTGCCAATTAAGCTCTTTTAGCAATTCACTTGTTCGTATTTCATATGATTTGCCAGTAATTATTCTTGCCGATCTATTTTGCATTTTTTTGCATCTTGTCGTGCAAGTAATTGCTGCAATTTTCCCAAACTAGACTGCAATAATCAATAAAAAGGAAATATCAATAAAATAATGCACACTAAAAATTCTTAATTTGTTAAAAATTCGGAAAAAAAATACCGGGGTGTGTGAAAATATTGCTGCAATCATTATTGCGTAAAACGTGCCTTTCTGACCGATAGCTACTAATAACGAACAGAAATCCTCGGCAGAAATCAGTCTCAAAGTAATAAATATTTGCCCGAAAAATAGAAATCAAACCTAGAATTGTTATTGTTGAGAATATTAAATGCCCATCTTTGTTTATTGTTGAAAACATGACAATCAAAATATTAAAGTAACAACAAGGCAGGTGTAAAAGTCGGACCGGATCGCCAGTCCGGGTCGGATTAGGTCGGACCAAGTCGGATCAGGTCGGATCTTTAGAAAATTTAGAAATATCAGGATATTCCGGGAAATGTTGCTTACACAAATGGAAGTTTGCATCTTTCCAGCGTTATTTACACAGCGTGGCAAATCGGAAAAATGGATAGAACAGGTTAGGGGCACTTTAAAAGCCTTTACTTGTGTTGGGAAAATGTTATGGAAAGACGGTGAATTATACTTTAAGCTTTGCTTTATATTAGTCGAGTCCCATTGTTTAACGTCTACGCGTCATTAGCTGAATTCATATTAGAAGACAGATTTCCGTCCAAGACGGGAAACTCTTCTCAGACCAGAAACTCGTCTTGGTATAAATCCGGTTAACGACGGGTTCTCCGCGTTTCAACTTTTCCGTCTGACGAGTTTCTCGTCTTAGACGGAAATCCGTCTTAAATTTATATAAGACGAATAAATTAAGACGGGTTTCTGCTCGTAACGTTCAAAAGAAACTTGGATGGTGAGGGTCTCCTATTTTTTCGAGTTTATCCGTCCGATAGTTTTCATTTCATACTTATACCAGACGGAATCCAGCTATTGCCATGGCTATTTTAAAATTTTATGATAATAAAGCTGCACAGTATAAGTATAATGTCTAATGAAAACAATAGTGTAGATGTTTCTGATCAGAGTTCTGCATCTTCAAATTTCACATGTGAAGCGTGTATTTTCGTTTTGGCAATTTGGCACGGCCGGACTAGCGATTCGGTCATCAATGCGATCCAGTCCGACTTTTATACCTGCACGGTCCGACCTAATCCGACGCGGACTGGCGATCCGGTCCGACTTTTACACCTGCCTGTAACAACAGTTGATTGGCTTCCTTGTTGTTACCGACTTAGCTACTCTTGAAGTGCAAAGGATAATTTTCAATTCTCGTTAGAAGTTGGTATTTTTAATAGCATCACTTTAATACAGACAGTTCTTTAATATTGATCCTTTCTCACACGAAATATTTTATAAAAAACCTTTTGATTCAGTACAAACATGTCAGCAGAAGATTCAGTACAAACATGTCAGCAGAAGATCAACTTGTTGTTTATAAATATAAAACTGGCGCATCCTAAAAGAGAATAATTTGTAGTGTATGCAATCTTTCGTGCTATAGCCTATACTGACCTCCATAATGATATATATAGGAGTCAGGACATATAGCCTAGTACCGCGTCGTCGTGTGCGACCTTCTTATATGTAGGCTAGTATGCTCGGTATGCTATGCCATATTATAGACGGCCAACAATATTGAATCTCAGAGCAAGCGAAAACTCAAGCGAAAACGCGGATAGAGTCGTAGGATTTTTACTCGTACTAAAATTCCCTCACTGAGTATCAGTTTAATTTACAGTTTAAACATGAACGAATAGACACACATGCATGCGTTGAAACATCATTTATATATACCAACTTTATAATACATGCATGGTCTATAACTCTAACTTGTTTGTATTTTTGTCATTTTAATTGAGTGAAAGGTTTATATTATCACGCGCTATAAAAGCTTTTTACCAGGTTTTTTATAAAATATTTCGTGTGAGAAAGGATCAATATTAAAGAACTGTCTGTATTAAAGTGATGCTATTAAAAATACCAACTTCTAACGGGAATTGAAAATTATCCTTTGCACTTCAAGAGTAGCTAAGTCGGTAAAAACAAGGAAGCCAATCAACTGTTGTTACTTTAATATTTTGATTGTCATGTTTTCAACAATAAACAGAGATGGGCATTTAATATTCTCAACAATAACAATTCTAGGTTTGATTTCTATTTTTCGGGCAAATATTTATTACTTTGAGACTGATTTCTGCCGAGGATTTCTGTTCGTTATTAGTAGCTATCGGTCAGAAAGGCACGTTTTACGCTGCAATAATGATTGCAGCAATATTTTCACACACCCCGGTATTTTTTTTTCCGAATTTTTAACAAATTAAAAATTTTTAGTGTGCATTATTTTATTGATATTTCCTTTTTATTGATTATTGCAGTCTAGTTTGGGAAAATTGCAGCAATTACTTGCACGACAAGATGCAAAAAAATGCAAAATAGAGCGGCAAGAATAATTACTGGCAAATCATATGAAATACGAACAAGTGAATTGCTAAAAGAGCTTAATTGGCAAACACTTGAGGAAAGAAGGGAAGCGGGAGATTCACATTCATGTTTAATGTTAAAAATCAGGAGGCACCGGCAAATATGGCTAATTTGTTTAGATTCTCTAATAATGAAAAATATGACCTTAGAAATAACGGAATTAATTTTCAACTGGATAAACCTAAGACTAATTTCCTCAAAAAAAGTATTAGCTACTCACGGCGGCAAAATGCTGGAATAATTTGCCAAATGAGATTAAGGCAAAAGAAATGACGATGGGACACAATATTTTGTATATATTCTCTTAGACTTTAACTGTGTGATAATTTATATTATATTATATTTTAGATGTAATTTTTATTAAACTTTGTAAATATTAGATTAAACGGCCTCTTGAAAAACGGATCATAGGTGTTCTGAAGAGCTACCGTTTTAAAATATTTGTAAATAAT
>CACRXK020016290.1:0-11494 GCA_902702795.2 Paramuricea clavata | reverse complement strand
ATGGCTTGAAGCTATTACATGGTAGTATGGCTTGAAGTTATTACATAGTAGTATGGCTTGAAGCTATTACATAGTAGTATGGCTTGAAGCTATTACATAGTAGTATGGCTTGAAGCTATTAGATAGTAGTAGTATGACAATGCAATTTGAAAAAACATGCACGACAAAAACAT
Source organism: Paramuricea clavata (assembly GCA_902702795.2). Taxonomy (NCBI): domain Eukaryota; kingdom Metazoa; phylum Cnidaria; class Anthozoa; order Malacalcyonacea; family Plexauridae; genus Paramuricea; species Paramuricea clavata. The sequence continues at coordinate 11,321 of CACRXK020016290.1, read as the reverse complement.
AATTGTACTGACGAACAGGGACGTAGCGATGGGGGGAGGGGGAGTAGGGGGTGGATTCTTTCTGATTTTAAGATGCAAATATATTATAACAACATTGACTGGCAAACGCTGAAGATAAGAGCGAATTATGCAAGCTAAGAATGTTCAAATTTTAGCCAGTTGCATTTCAGGGTTTTCTGAGTGTCTAAATATTAAAAAAAAACAAATTCCTCTAGTAGACGTAATCCCGTATATCCCATTCCCATTGTGCTAACATATTCTTTTGAAAAAAACACCTGCCATACTTGAACGTACTCATGAAAACACCGCACGAAGTTTCGACTACAGCTTTTAGCTAATGTGAAAAGTAATTTTAAAAATCAGCCCCAATGGCAAGTGCAATTTAAGTCTTTGAAAAACTCATGCGGTATGTATATATACGTGTATGTTCTTCAAAAAATGTATGTGTATGTTTAGACATCTGGAGCTATTTGTGTAAAAAGATAAAGAAAAACTGAATAAATTGTAAATAGAATTGAAAATAAATAAAACCGCGTAAACGGCCAGAAAAACTCTCTTAAATTTTTTGAGAAATTTGATAGAATTTCATGTGATGAATAATGAACATGTATATATAAAGAACATTGAGTGACATAGCAAAAATTAAATCCTGCATGATATGATGTCTTAGGTACCTGCTGTTCAGAAATGCAAATGATTTTAATTTTATGATGCAAATAGCTACAGTGAACGCTTGGTTTAAGCGACGTCTTGCTGAATTTATTTTGTCACATGCATTTGCATTCAGTACAGCGCCAAGGAGTTCTACCGCCATTGGCATTGCCAATTGGTATAAGTGTTTCATTCGAAGTACACTTAAAAGATCTTCGACTTGGGAGCTACAAAGTTCTCTAACGTGTGAAACGTATTTTATTAAAGACTTTGCAACTACAACAGTTGAGATAAGTCAAATCTTACAGGCATTAGTCATTAGATATATAAAAGTAACTAAGATATCACAAGCTCCGTATTATGTTTGCATTCAATAGGTAAGATTAATTACATTTATAGTATATAAATATCTATAAAACTTAGAACTAAGTATCTATACTATCTAGATATAAATATTATACAACTGCATGTTCAACAGTTCCGATGGAATATAGGAATTTTTCAGCATAAGAATGACCTTGAATTTACTATATAAATTGTTAAACATGTTGTGTCCTAATCCTAACCCTTATATAATCTTAATCTAACTCTAATCTAATCTTTATCTGACACTAATCTAAACTTGAAAAATCTGTTCAGAATTTCTAAAGGATCTCCTAGAAATGGCTTTCTATATTGTGTGAGTGCCCTTGAGTGCATCATGCATGCCCTCTATATTTAATTATATTTTTATCATACTGCCAAGTTCCATATATTAATATACACTGTATTCAGTAATGTATGTTCTGTGTATTTATTTATTCCAGTATGGAGGAATATCTAGAGCAAGTTCGCCAAAGGCATAGCGACCCAATTCTAGAAACAGAAGCTAGAAAGATTTTGGAGGGTAAAGCAAATGGTCAGCAATGTTATTTCTGCGTTTCAACTACAAAATCGTCAGACGTGCTAATCGTAATAGAAGGTCACAGAAAAGAATTTCCACATAATAAGACCATTTCTGCCAATCAGTTGAGTCCATGGCTGGTCGCTGGTTATCGACCAAGTCAGCCTGACATTCAAGCAGTAGGGGGTATATGTGCTTTTTCTGTGTATAATTGGAATGGAAACGGTTGGAAGGGGCCATTAGACGTCGTTGCGAACGAGCAAGGCCAGCAAGTTGTTTATGCCACCGAAGACCAAACGGTTTTGGTCGATCTTGGTGATCGGACCATGAAGATTGAAGTTACCGCTGTGCGTGGCATCTCCTACATGTCGCATATTTTTACAATCGAGAGCAGCTGGAGTATAGTAATGGATTCAGAGCCTAGAACTTCGCGTCAGTGTTGTTATTCAACAAACTACAATGGATACCATTCTACGAAGAAGCAAAGATTGCCAAACGTTTCACTGTTCATAACCGCATCCAAAATACTTATTTGATGAAAAGTTAAAAAAAATTGCGAAATTCATAAGTTAACAGAAATACCCGTTATTCTAACTATAATTTCATTCGCTTTAAGTATAAACGCGTGAATGAGGGCGGCAAGACGTTTCGTGTTATACAGCTCTGCTGTGTTTATCTCTAGCGTTATAAGAAAGAAACACATTATTTATATTTTCTTAAACAAATCATGAATGCCGCCAGACAGTCGACAGTCGTCCTTATATTATTTTAAATGAAGTTATGCAATAACCAAGGTTAGCAACTTGGTAACCAGGTGTCTTGACGTCAGCATGTCACATGATCGGGGGGATGGCGCAGTGGGTTTAGGTGACACCCCATGGTGACTCTATCATTCGAAGTCTGACGTCCAAACGACAACGTGCGTTTTGAATTTTTTTGCACGCTTACCTCAACCGCTTTCCATTTGCAGTCCAGTTTAAAATTTTATTTCCACCAATTTTAACTGGTGTGAAGGTGTTAGTTCGGTGGGGGTGGCAACTCAAGATGCCATTGTCATGGATTGAATTTAATCTGAATCCAAGTAACAGTAGTCAGTCCAGGTCACCCCCTCGCCTAACAGGTCACACCCTCGCCCCTCGCCAGGTCACCTAACACCTAACCAACCAAATGGGCAAGTATAGAGACAAGGTGTTAACCCATTATAAATGTACAAAAATTATACTCGAAATTTCTATCTACAAATCCATTCAACAATTAGTTTCTATCGAGTGAGATGTAAAAAAAATCTTGTGATATGATGTTTATTTCAACTGCCTGCTGTTTATTATATATTAAGTTTATGCAAAATAGCCGTAGTGGTCTGCCAGCCAGTGGACGCCTTTGTTTAAGGTGATTCATCAGTAATTGTTCTGGAAGAAATAAGAAATTGTCAGGGCCGCCGAGAGGTTGGCGGGGGCCCGGGGCAAATTTTTTTTTAGGGGGCCCTATCTAAAAAAATTTTTGCGGAAAAAATTTTTCCCGGAGAACAACCTCCCCCCCCCAAAAAAAAATTTTTCGGTCAGTGTACCATTTTAGGGGTAAAATTTTTTTTCCGGAGTAAAAAAATTTTCCGGACGAGTACGTTGCAATTGCTTTCGAGGGACTTTATCTCATTTTTTTATGCCAAATATCGGTACTTAGCCCAAGAAAACAGATATCTTGTCCTTTGCGCGGAAATACTTAACACACAAAAAAGGCTGGGGCCCAACAAAAATTTTTCAGGGGCCCCCAGCAACTCGGGGCCCGGGGCAATTTGCCCCCCCCCTGCCCTCCTCTGGGCGGCCCTGTTCGTGCATCACTAGACAGTCCATGAAGATAAAAAGCAGGTTATTCCAGCTGCATATTTAAATCGAAAAAGACGTGAAAGTTAATATTATGCGGTTTGGAACCTGATGTTATATTGAATTTCAAGGCCCTTGTAGCAGAGACTTGAATTTGGGCCAGCCTCAAAATTGTATTTCTGAAATCTACGATCCATAAGCTTTCTGTCGATGCCTCATTCGTGCATCACTAGACCGGACGTGGAGATAAAAAGCAGTTTTTTCCAGCTGTGTAATCGAAAAAGACGATAAATTAAAGTTAGTATTATATAAGTGAGGGTTAGGGTTTGGGCTGTTTCGAATCTGATGTTCTATTGAATATCAAGGTCCTTGTAGCGGAAACGTGAATTTATCACGGTCTGAAAATTGTATTTTTAGAATCTACGGTCCATAGGCTTTCTATCGATGCCTTACACGTATATCAAAAGACAGTCCGTGAAGAAAAAAAGCAGCTTATTCCAGGAGCATAATCGAAAAAGACGTGAAATTAATATTATGCGGTTTCGAACCTGATGTTCTATTGACTTTCAAGGCCCTTGTAGCAGAGACTTGAATTTGGGCCAGCCTGAAAATTGTATTTCTGAAATCGACGAGCCATAAGCTTTCTGGCGATGCCTCATTCGTGGATCACTAGGCCGGACGTGGAGATAAAAAGCAGTTTTTTCCAGCTGTGTAATCGAAAAAAAACGTGAAAGTTAGTATTATATAAGTGAGGGTTAGGGTTTGGGCTGTTTCAAATCTGATGTTCTATATTGAATTTCAAGGTCCCTGTAGCGGAAACGTGAATTTGTCACGGTCTGAAAATTGTATTTTTAGAATCTACGGTCCATAAGCTTTCTATCGATGCCTTATTCGTGTAACAAAAGACAGTCCATGAAGATAAAAAGCAGGTTATTCCAGGTGCATAATCGAAAAAGACGTGAAAGTTAATATTATGCGGTTTCGAACCTTGCGTTCTATTGATTTTCAAGGCCTCTGCAGCAGAAACTGGAATTTGTCACGGTCTGATAATTGTATTTTTAGAATCTACGGTCCATAAGCCTTCTAACGATGCCTTACACGTATATCAATAGACAGTCCATGAAGAAAAAAAGCAGGTTATTGCAGGAGCATAATCGAAAAAGACGTGAAAGTTAATATTATGCGGTTTGGAACCTGATGTTATATTGATTTCAAGGCCCTTGTAGCAGAGACTTGAATTTGGGCCAGCCTCAAAATTGTATTTCTGAAATCTACGATCCATAAGCTTTCTGTCGATGCCTCATTCGTGCATCACTAGGCCGGACGTGGAGATAAACAGCAGTTTTTTCCAGCTGTGTAATCGAAAAAGACGATAAAGTTAGTATAAATGTAGGTTAAAAGCCAAGGGAGAGGTTTTCATTAAACTGTGAAGACCGAGGGCCGAAGGCCCGAGGTCTTTACAGTTTAATAAAAACCGATACCCGCGGCTTTTAACTTGTTTATATACTCATCAGACCATATTCTTTTGAATTTTGGAGGTTTTCTTCATTAAAAATTCAAGCTATATTAATTCAATGAGAGGTCGCTGCAGTTGTGGGACGAAATAACTAGGTGTAACATGCGCATTAACACGCTTTAAAATGTGGTTAAGCATGCGCAGTATATCATTTCACGTCCCACAAGCAAAAGAGCAGATATTACTGTATAAATTCCCTGCACAAGCGTGTTTGATGGTTGATCTAGCTAGTCCTCGTGCGCCGAATGATAGATACTCTTACCTAATGGTAGAGTTTTGACGGGCTCTGAGGTACACGGCTGTTGTTGTCTCTTTCTCGACTTAGAGACGTGCAACGTTTTCTAGTCGAAAAGGAGATGTGGGTCTTGAGTTTTCCTGCAAATTCAAGTCCCGAATTCAAGACTCATGCCAGGTCTTGAATTGAAAATGTAAAACCAGGTAACTGGTTATTATTTTTTCGTAATAACCGGGTAGCAGGTTATTACGGAAAAATAATAACCTGGTAGCAGACTAGCAGGTTATTATTTTTCCGTAATAACCTGCTACCCGGTTATTATTTTTCCGTAATAACCTGCTACCCGTTTAGTATTTTCCTTAATAACCTTCAACCCCGTATTTTGCCCGGAGAAATCAAATACCACCGCCTGCTTTTAGATTGAAGGTTATTACGGAGGAGTTAAAAACCGACGAAATACAAAAGAATATTGTCTGATGAGTTTGTAAGTGAGGGTTAGGGTTTGGGCTGTTTCGAATCTGATGTTCTATTGAATTTCGAGGTCCCTGTAGCGGAAACGTGAATTTGTCACGGTCTAAAAATTGTATTTTTAGAATCTACTGTCCATATGCTTTCTATCGATGTCTTATTCGTGTATCAAAAAACAGTCCATGAAGATACACAGCAGGTTATTCCAGGTGCATAATCGAAAAAGACGTGAAAGTTAATATTATGCGGTTTCGAACCTTGCGTTCTATTGAATTTCAAGGTCCCTGCAGCAGAAACTGGAATTTGTCACGGTCTGAAAATTGTATTTTTAGAATCTACGGTCCATAGAATTTCTATCGATGCCTTACACGTATATCAAAAGACAGTCCATGACGATAAAAAGCAGGTTATTCCAGGTGCATAATCGAAAAAGACGTGAAAGTTAATATTATGCGGTTTCCAACCTGATGTTCTATTGACTTTCAAGGCCCTTGTAGCAGAGACTTGAATTTGGGCCAGCCTAAAAATTGTATTTCTAAAATGTACAATCCATAAGCTTTCTGCCGATGCCCCATTCGTGCATCACTAGGCCGGACGTGGAGATAAAAAGCAGTTTTTTCCAGGTGCATAATCGAAAAAGACGTGAAAGTTAATATTATATAAGTGAGGGTTAGGGTTTGGGCTGTTTCGAATCTGATGTTCTATTGAATTTCAAGGTCCCTGTAGCGGAAACGTGAATTTACGCCGGTCTGAAAATTATATTTTTAGAATCTACGGTCCATAAGCTTTCTATCGATGCCTTACTCGTGTATTAAAAGACAGTCCATGAAGATACAAAGCAGGTTATTCCAGGTGCATAATCGAAAATGACATGAAAGTTAATATTATGCGGTTTCGAACCTTGCGTTCTATTGAATTTCAAGGTCCCTGTAGCGGAAACGTGAATTTGTCACGGTCTGAAAATTGTATTTTTGGAATCTACGGCCCACGAGCTTTCTATCGATGCCTTATTCGTGTAGCACTAGACAGTCCATGAAGATAAAAGCAGGTTATTCCAGGTGCATAATCGAAAAAGACGTGAAAGTTAATATTATGCGGTTTCAAACCTGATGTTCTATCGACTTTCAAGGCCCTTGTAGCAGAGACTTGAATTTGGGCCAGCCTGAAAGTTGTATTTCTAGAATCTACGATTCATAAGCTTTCTATCGATGCCTCATTCGTGTATCACTAGGCCGGACGTGGAGATAAAAAGCAGTTTTTTCCAGGTGCATAATCGAAAAAGACGTGAAAGTTAATATTATATAAGTGAGGGTTAGGGTTTAGACTGTTTCGAATCTGATATTCTATTGAATTTCAAGGTCCCTGTAGCGGAAACGTGAATTTACGCCGGTCTGAAAATTGTATTTTTAGAATCTACGGTCCATAAGCTTTCTACCGATGCCTTACTCGTGTATCAAAACACATTCCATGAAGATACAAAACAGGTTATTCCAGGAGCATAATCGAAAAAGATGTGAAAGTTAATATTATGCGGTTTCGAACCTTGCGTTCCATTGAATTTCAAGGTCCCTGTAGCGGAAACGTGAATTTACCACGGTCTCAAAATTGTATTTTTGGAATCTACGGTCCATAAGCTTTCTATCGATGCCTTACTCGTGCATCAAAAGACAGTCCATGAAGATACAAAGCAGGTTATTCTAGGTGCATAATCGAAAATGACATGAAAGTTAATATTATGCGGTTTCGAACCTTGCGTTCTATTGAATTTCAAGGTCCCTGTAGCGGAAACGTGAATTTGTCACGGTCTGAAAATTGTCTTTTTGGAATCTACGGTCCACAAGCTTTCTATCGATGCCTTATTCGTGTAGCACTAGACATTCCATGAAGATACAAAGCAGGTTATTCCAGGTGCATAATCGAAAAAGACGTGAAAGTTAATATTATGCCGTTTCAAACCTGATATTCTATCGACTTTCAAGGCCCTTGTAGCAGAGACTTGAATTTGGGCCAGCCTGAAAGTTGTATTTCTAGAATCTACGATTCATAAGCTTTCTATCGATGCCTCATTCGTGTATCACTAGGCCGGACGTGGAGATAAAAAGCAGTTTTTTGCAGGTGCATAATCGAAAAAGACGTGAAAGTTAATATTATATAAGTGAGGGTTAGGGTTTGGGCTGTTTCGAATCTGATGTTCTATTGAATTCCAAGGTCCCTGTAGCGGAAACGTGAATCTACGCCGGTCTCAAAATTGTATTTTGAGAATCTACGATCCATAAGCTTTCTATCGATGCCTTATTCGTGTATCACTAGACATTCCATGAAGATACAAAGCAGGTTATTCCAGGTGCGTAATCGAAAAAGACGTGAAAGTTAATATTATGCGGTTTCGAACCTGATGTTCTATCGACTTTCAAGGCCCTTGTAGCAGAGGCTTGAATTTGGCCAGCCTGGAAATTGTATTTCTGGAATCTACGGTCCATAAGCTTTTTGTCGATGCCTCATTCGTGCATCACTGGGCCGGACTTGGAGACAAAAAGCAGTTTTTTTCCAGCTGTGTAATCGAAAAAGACGTGACAGTTAATATTATGCTATTTCGAACCATATGTTCTATTGAATTTGAAGGCTTCTGTAGACGAAATTTGAATTTGGGCCAGTCTGAAAATTGTATTTTTAGAATCTACGGTCCTATGCCTTTTGTCGATGCCTGATTCGTGCATCATTAGACGTCATCACTAGGCGATAAAAAACAGGTTTTTACAGCTGCATGTATAATCCCAAAATACAGCCAGGAATCGAACCTAGCTTCTCACACGTGCAACACTTCGTCCTTACCGTTAGACCACCTCGCCTACACTTGCTGTAACTGCCTTTGTTATTCTACTTAACTCTTTGTCGTCTCGGGTGGAATTAATTACAACGATGCCTGACATTAAAATGCTTTCGGCACAACCAGGAATCGATCCTGGCTTTACGCACTTGCAATACTTCGTCCTTACCACTAGACCATCTCGCCTACAGTTGTTTTAACTTATTTTTTATTCTACTTCACTCTTTCTCGTCTCGGGTGGAATTAATTAACAACGATGCCTCACATTAAAATGCTTCTTGACTACAGCAGGAATCGAGCCTGGCTTACTGAGCAGAGTTGCAACACTTCGTCTTTACGACTAGACCATCTGGCCTACAGTTGCTTTAACTCCTTTTTTATTCTACTTAACTCTTTCTCGTCTCGGGTGGAATTAATTAACAACGATGCCTGACATTAAAATGAGGATCGATTCCTGCTGCAGTCAAAAAACCTTTTAATGTCAGACATCGTTGTTATTAATTCCATCCGAGACGAGAAAGAGTGAAGTAGAATAAAAAAGGAGTTCAAGCAACTGTAGGTGAGATGGTCTAGTCGTAATGACGAAGTGTTGCAATTCTGCTAAGCCAGGATCGATTCCTGCTGTAGTCAAAAAACCTTTTAATGTCAGGCATCGTTGTTAAGACGAGAAAGAGTGAAGTAGAATAAAAAAGGAGTTAAAGCAACTGTAGGCGAGATGGTCTAGAGGTAAGGACGAAGTATTGCGAGTGCGTAAAGCCGGGATCGATTCCTGGTTGTGCCGAAAGCATTTTAATGTCAGGCATCGTTGTTAATTAATTCCACCCGAGACGAGAAAGAGTTAAGTAGAATAAAAAAGGAGTTAAAGCAACTGTAGGCCAGATGGTCTAGTCGTAAAGACGAGGTGTTGCAACTCTGCTCAGTAAGCCAGGATCGATTCCTGCTGTAGTCAAGAAGCATTTTAATGTGAGGCATCGTTGTTAATTAATTCCACCCGAGACGAGAAAGAGTGAAGTAGAATAAAAAAGAAGTTAAAGCAACTGTAGGCGAGATGGTCTAGTGGTAAGGACGAAGTATTGCAAGTGCGTAAAGCCAGGATCGATTCCTGTTTGTGCCGAAAGCATTTTAATGTCAGGCATCGTTGTTTATTAATTCCGCCCGAGACTAGAAAGAGTGAAGTAGAATAAAAAAGGAGTTAAAGCAACTGTAGGCGAGATGGTCTAGTGGTAAGGACAAAGTGTTGCAAGGGCGTAACGCCAGGATCGATTCCTAGTTGTGCCGAAAGTATTTTAATATCAGGCATCGTTGTTTATTAATTCCACCCGAGATGAGAAAGAGTTAAGTAGAATAAAAAAGGAATTATAGCAACTGTAGGCGAGATGGTCTGGTGGTAAGGACGAGGTGTTGCAAGTGCGTAAAGCCAGCATCGATTCCTGGTTGTGCCGAAAGCATTTTAATGTCAGGCATCGTTGTTAATTAATTCCACCCGAGACGAGAAAGTGTTCAGTAGAATAAAAAAGGAGTTAAAGCAAAAAAGCATTTTAATGTCAGGCATCGTTGTTAATTAATTCTACTCGAGACGAGAAAGAACGAACTAGAATAAAAAAGAAGTGAAATCAAGTGTAGGCGAGATGGTCTAGTGGTAAGGACGAAGTGTTGCAAGTGCGTGAAGCCAGGATCGATTCCTGTTTCTGTCGAAAGCATTTTAATATCAGGCATCGTTGTTAATTAATTCCACCCGAGACGACAAAGAGTTAAGTAGAATAACAAAGGCAGTTTCAGCAAGTGTAGGCGAGGTGGTCTAACGGTAAGTACGAAGTGTTGCACGTGTGAGAAGCTAGGTTCGATTCCTCGTTGTATTTTGGGCAGGGATTTATATACATGCAGCTGTAAAAAGCTGTTTTTTATCGTCTAGTGATGACGTCCAATGATGCACGAATCAGGCATCGACAAAAGGCATATGACCGTAGATTCTAAAAATACAATTTTCAGACTGGCCCAAATTCAAGTATCTCCTGACAAGGGCCTTGAAAGTCAATATAACATCAGTTTCGAAACCGCATAATATTAACTTTCACGTCTTTTTCGATTATGCACCTGGAATAACCTGCTTTTTATCTCCACGTCCGGCCTAGTGATACACGAATGAGGCATCGATAGAAAGCTTATGAATCGTAGATTCTCGAAAAAAAAACTTTCAGGCTGGCCCAAATTCAAGTCTCAGCTACAAGGGCCTTGAAAGTCGATAGAACATCAGGTTTGAAACCGCATAATATTAACTTTCACGTCTTTTTCGATTATGCACCTGGAATAACCTGCTTTGTATCTTCATGGACTGTCTAGTGCTACACGAATAAGGCATCGATAGAAAGCTTATGGACCGTAGATTCTAAAAATATAATTTTCAGACCGTGACAAATTCACGTTTCCGCTACAGGGACCTTGAAATTCAATAGAACATCAGATTCGAAACAGCCCAAACCCTAACCCTCACTTATATAATACTAACTTTATCGTCTTTTTCGATTACACAGCTGGAAAAAACTGCTGTTTATCTCCGGCCTAGTGATGCACGAATGAGGCATCGACAGAAAGCATATGGATCGTAGGTTTCAGAAATACAATTTTGAGGCTAGCCCAAATTCAAGTCTCTGCTACAAGGGCCTTGAAATTCAATATAACATCAGGTCCAAACCGCATAATATTAACTTTCACGTCTTTTTCGATTTAAATATGCACCTGGAATAACCTGCTTTTTGTCTTCATGGACTGTCTAGTGATGCACGAATAAGGTATCGACAGAAAGCCTATGGACCGTAAAAACACAATTTTCAGACTGGCGTAAATTCACGTTTCCGCTACAGGGGCCTTGAAATTCAATGGAACATCAGGTTCGAGACAGATCTAACCCTAACCCTCACTTA